>JAODPA010048274.1:0-11666 GCA_025585075.1 Nepenthes mirabilis | reverse complement strand
ACATATAAAAAGAGCAATTATAAATGGATTAGGAGAATTAAGATGTGTAATAATATGTTCTTAATTAATTAATGAAAAACAAATCGTAATAATGAATGGAATGAGGCATTAATTAAATTCACATTATCAAGTCAAAAACACCGAAACCACAAGGATCTTTGAAACTTTGATCTCAATTCCCACCATACTTGTATTCTCATTCAATCACCCGTTTTACGTCTGTCTTTCTGCTCAAATTCTTCTGAAATTGGTCCTGTTCGTCAAATTTTCCATTTCTTGGCACAGAATTTAATTAATGCTTTCTGCTTATCAAATAACCGAGGACAACAAATTAGGGCTCGATAGTCGTCACCTGATTCCATAATCAGACAAAAAAAAAAAAAAAAGCATCAGTAATGGGCTGTTGTTATAGCAAAAGCAATGCTGTCGAAAAATCTTCAAATGAAATCGGATCTGGAAGAGAAATCGGCAGCAAATCTACACGAAAAACCCCAGACCATCGTCAACAACAACAAAAACAGACGCAGCACCAGCAACATTCGCAGCAACAGCAACAGCAACAGCAGTGGCAACAACTTCTTGTTGTCCAAAATCAAAATCCACAAGGGCAGCAGCCGAAACCTGGGCCTGCCACTGCGGCTGAAAGCATTCTTGGCAAGACATTTGAAGACATAAAGAAACACTACACACTTGGTAAAGAATTAGGAAGAGGTCAATTTGGTATTATATACATGTGTACTGAAAAATCGACTGGGCAGACCTATGCCTGTAAATCTATTTTGAAGAGGAAATTGGTGAAGAAGAGCGAGAGGGAAGATGTGAAGAGAGAGATTCAGATAATGCAGCATTTATCTGGGCAACCTAATATTGTCGAGTTCAAGGGTGCTTATGAAGATAGGCAATCCGTCCATTTGGTGATGGAGCTTTGCACTGGCGGCGAGTTGTTCGATCAGATAATTGCCCGCGGGCACTACTCCGAGAGGGCAGCGGCCGGGATTATCCGGGCTATTATGAGGGTAGTTCACATTTGCCATTTTATGGGTGTGACGCATCGCGATATTAAGCCAGAGAATTTCTTGTTGTCTGGCAAAGATGAGGGAGCCATGTTGAAGGCAACAGATTTTGGGTTATCTGTATTCCATGAGGAAGGTTTGTCTTTCATCCTCTTCTAATACATCATCAATATGCTTGTGCATTATTACATCTGTTTGTGGAAATTGTAATGCTGCTTATATATTATGCTTCCCTAAATTGCTTGCAACTAATAATAGCCATAAATGTTAAGAAGTTATAAACTATAGATGATAAGATGAGAGCAGAACAATTAAGGTGATTCTGATACCTAAAAATGTAGACCAAATAAAGTCTATATAAAAAAATTTTGAGTTCATTGTGGTTAGAGGAAAGAAAGGAAGATATAAGCTTAGGAAAACACGTTGTGATTCGATAAAAAATAATTTAAAATTACTTTTACTGTCTGAAATTATTGCACTAGATTGAATAGAATGACTAAAGTCTATTCATATAACTGAACCCACTTTGTGAGACATAAGTTTCTGTTGTTGTTATCCCTAAATTGCTTGAGGTTTATCCGTATTCCTTGAGGAAGGTTTCTCTCTCATCCTGTTCTAATGCATCACCAATTTGTGATGCATTAATACATCTGCTTGTGGCTATTGTAATGCTACTAATGTATTATCGTTCCCTAAATTGCTTGCAAAAAATGATATGCATAAATATTAAGAAGTTATACCTATGGAAAAGATAAGGGAAGAAAGTCTAAGGTGTTTTAAATTCTTAAAATATAGATAAAAAAAATGTGTAAGAAATTATGAGTTAGTTATAATTAAAGGAAAGAAAGAAAAAGATAAACCTAGGAAAGCATATGATAAGGTGATAAAAAATAAAATTATTTGACTCTTTGAGACTATGACCCTTAATCAAGTGAAATGGCAGCCTAAAGCCAATTTATATAACTAACACCGCTTAGTGAGACGTTAGACTCTGTTGTTGTCCCTAAACTGCTTGAGTTTATATGTATTCCTTGAGGAGGTTTGTCTCTCATCATCTTCTAATACATCACCGATTTGTTAGTGCATTACTACATCTGTTTATGGCTATTGTAATGCTACAAATGTATTAATACTCCTTAAATTGCTTGCAAATGATGATATTCATAAATAATAAGAAGTTAAAGTTATGAAAAATCAGATGAGGGAAGAACCTCTAAGGTGATTTGGATAATTAAGATATAAACCAAATAAAGTATATATGAGAAANTTAAAATAAAATCTACTATAGAATAAAATCAAATCAAATTTGGAAGTACAATCATGTTAAATCTGCAATCAAATCAAATCAAATCTGCATCAAATCAAATCTGCATCCTTGATGTCCGCATCAGGAATTATTGCATATTTCGGTTTATTGTAATTTATATAATTTGGGAAACTTGATAGTGGATGGATTTTTGTATAGTTTATACTGTGATAGTTTGGATGTTTGTTAAATACTTTCCCTTATAAATGGTTTTGGACTGAGCAAGTTTTATTATTATTATTGGAGGTCGGATAGAGTTTGGTTCAGTCAGATCCAATGTCTACTATTAGTTGTAGTTATTATGTTGTTTTGCTCTTTGAATATGGGATGTTCGACTAAGTTTTGAGATTATTTGAAAATTTTAATTATATATGAATTGTTATTTAGATTTTTTTATTATTATTTATTACCTATTTGTGCCGAAAATGTGACAAATTCAGGCTAGATTCTAGGTATGCATTGGTGGGGAGAAGCAATTTGCTTAATTTCAAGGCAATGATAGGGGTGAAATAGGCCCAGAATAAGTTGGAGTCAGAAGGAATCATATAGCCAAATTTCCAAGGATTTTCAATTAACTCAAGCAGGCCATCAGAATAAATTTGATTGTGAATCTCAATTTTCCGAGGATTTTCCATTAACTCAGTCAGACCATCAGAGAAGGAATCATATAGCCAATGCCTCATTATAGAATCTAACGTTATTTTGTTGTTGATGGTGATGTTCCTTAAGAAGATGCAGGCTTTGGCACTCAATTGCTAAACATTGTGATTAATGGAGGCAAATACTTACTTTTGATCTTCTTTTTACTGATTGCAAGATTACAAATTTCAACTAATCTCTTGGGTGGATATATTGATGAATTGGGACAAATTTGATTATGTAACAGCACATTTGAGGAAAATACATTAGTTTCTTTCTCTCAAATGGTTCTATTTCAATTGATAGAATATTTATAAAAAAACATAAAACGAAATAAAGGCTTGACACCTCATTTTTCATCAAGTTAAGGTATTTTTATTGCATCAGTTGGGATGTTCTCTACTATAAACCATTTCACTGACCAGCATATGCCATTTTATGCTAACTGAAAGATCATCAGCTACATGGCATAGTATTACACAGTAATAAACAATAAATGTTCTTTTAAAATTGAGGAAAGAAAAGAAGAGGTAGACTTACTAAAATTTGGAGTTACGTGAAAAAAGCAATTTAAATTTGTTTCTACTGTAGGAAAATATTGCAATAAATTAAATGAAATGGAGAAAATATGTTTATATAGCTGATTTACTTAGTGGTGCTGAAGGCTTTGTTATTGTTGTTGAACAATGAACTTTCCTTTGCAAATTGGTTAAACTCATGTATCTTTTTTCCCCTCCATGGATGTTCTACTCTATTCACATTATGGTACAAATGGTTCAATATGCAGTGTGCAGAAATGGTTCATTTTTTAAGGGATTATAGTTTGATATGGTGATATGAAGGGGGTTTGGAAATATAGTAATTAGGTTTTGGATGATAGAGTTAGTACTTAGCTAATCAACGTATATTGTAAAATAACTGAAAATAAGTAGTTTCAATCTTGTATAACTTATCCACATTTCTTGTTCAATGTGACTCTGCTAATTTTCATTTCAAATTTTTCTTCTTATGCTATGATCGAGTTCACTTCAAAAAACAAATAGACATGCTGAGTCACAGAAAAGGGATCAATTAGGAGAAAAAGTATTATTTTATTGATAATAAATTTGAATTATATTAAACGCTATCATTTTTGTAGTAGCATGGATGAAAATATCAGATGATATATATTTGTATCAGGCCTTCTGATATTGCTGCAAATCGCTATCCGTTGCTGTATTAGCAAAATATCAGTCAATATACTTGATATTTATTCAATATTTTCATGTCAACTTACGATTTTCAAATATTTTTTTCAATATATCTAATACTCATATAGATACAACCGATATCAATACTGATATTTTCGGCCATAAATAACAATATAAATATCCATATCTGTATTGTTTATGGCCGTATTTGATGATACGTGTATTGGACACAATTTTTTGCGAATCGGAATTGAGAAAAATATTGGCCAATATTATCGCAGTATTTTGCCAATATATAGACATATCATAATTTTATCGCAGTAATAGAAAATATTGGTATAGGCAGCCGATATTTCATTCCACTGCCCAATCTTTTTGTCAGAGTGAGCTTGCCTTGGCTTTCTTTTTATTATTATTATTTCAAGTGAGGGACAAACTAGATTTTGATGTTTTATCGATACACCGTTAAGGATTTGATGTTGCCATCTTTATACACAGATTAGACTCATTTACTTCTCTATGGTGATTGCTTCTTCCTCCTTGAACCTCAGTTGCAATCATGCTTGAACTTCAAATTGTAAGTAATCCTTCAAAATTGATGATTGATTTTGGTATTACTTGGTGGATTTCTAACTTTTGGTAGGGAAGGTTTACCGCGATGTGGTCGGTAGTGAGTACTATGTTGCTCCTGAAGTACTTCGACGAAGTTATGGGAAAGAAATTGATGTTTGGAGTGCAGGAGTTATTTTGTATATCCTTCTCTGTGGTGTTCCTCCATTTTGGGATGGTAAGAGGACAGTCAATTGCTGAAACAGGTGGCTGCGCCTCATGCTTGAGAAACGGTTCATGCATTTTCCTTTTTTTTTTTAAAAAAAAAGAAACTTCCACGAAAACTGTTTATTTAATAAAACACATGAACCATTGGATTTACACCCAATGGTTCTGAACTCAAGGCGAATAGGCTGTGCCTCACATCCAGGGTATAGCTCCATTGAATCTATTAATTACTCAGCAGTTTTTGTGGGAAAATTATACTTTTGACATGGAATTACTAAGGGTATGTTTGGATCAAAGATAATAGGAGGAAATGAAAAAAAAATTGAAGAAAATATTTTTTGGGGTTAGGATTAGATGAAAAATTTTAGAAAAAAAAGTTAGCAGGAAAATATGTGTGAAAATATTGATGTTTTATTGAAAATTGATTTTCATTAAAAATCAAGTAAAAAAATCAAATTTACTTATCAAATGCATGTATTTTCATTCTGTTTAATTTTTCTTTGCCGACCAAACAATGAAAATGCTTTTTCTTGAATAATATATTTTCTTTCTAATGTGAATTTTTCACAACATCCAAACAAAATACAAAATATATATTTTTTCCTTTTTATTTTTTTCTTGACTATTTTCCTTTCATTCAGATGTTCTTTGGTCCAAATACACCCTAAATAATGCAGCAAAATATTTCGAATATTGACTAATTTTGTTGCAGAAACTCGGCAAGGTATTTTCGATGCTATACTAGAAGGAAACATCGATTTTGAGGAAGAACCATGGCCATCTTTATCAAATAGTGCAAAAGACTTGGTCAGGAAGATGTTGACTCAAGATCCAAAGAAGCGGATTTCTGCTGCAGAAGTTCTTGGTAATTTATGCCACTGTCAATTTTCTTATGTGGAATAAGTGCTTCTCCTATACTTTTATGGATGAAAATATTGGTATTGGATGCAACCAAATTAGTATCAATAGTATTAGATGATTTGTACTGGACAATTTTTTGCGATTCAGATCCTTGGGAAATGTCGGCTGACTTTAGTCAATATTTGGTGTATTGGCTGAGATATTACAGCTATAGAAGTATTGGCCAAGATATTACAGCTATAGAAGTATTGGCCAATATAGTGTGTATCAAGTTTCTCCAATATCGAAAAAATCCGATATCGATTGTATCGGCCAATATGTTTAGCTAATTTTTTTTAATCAACCCATAGCAAACACTACTTAAAAATACCCTGTTTTTTAACTCACCACCACTTCATGAGTAGCATAATACAAGGAAGAGAAAGTGAGAAACACTACACTAACTAGAAACATTAGTGAGATACTCTAAGTGTATAATTTAATATTAAAATATTGATTTAATNGGTTAAAAAATTGAGTTTGATACGGTTGATATCGATACAAACTATGATATATATCGACACCGATACCAATATTTTCATCCATGATTAGAGTGACATACACGATTGTCGCAGTATAGGAAATATTAGTATGAGGCCAATGCCAATATATATCAACCAATATTTCATTCCATGCATATGTTTTTGTCTAATTTTATGTAATTTTTTTTTATCTTCCATTACATTGCCTGTGGTTGTCATCATCACCATCCTAGCCTTTAAGTCCTTATTACTTGTCATTGGCGGCAATGTTGTTTTATCATTATATATTAAATGAAATCTCAAATGGTCGACATATGCTATTTAATTTTTTGTTCAGTCTGAGCCTCAGAAATTAACTATTGAAAAAATTTAAGAGATGTTAAGATGCTTTCTGTTGTGCTAAAATTTTAAGTTGTTGAAGGATCAAGAAATGGGCTGAAAGCCTTAAATATGTTGCAACTCTCTCTTGGAATTTGCCCAAAAAAAAAAAATCTTTTTCTGCTGTAAAACCTGGTAAAAGTATAACATAAGAGGTGATTGAATGAACCATGTATGTACATTTTGGTGAAGGTAACAATAACATGGCTAGACCATATTACATAATGAAAAGGTCGAAACTCAACTTGAAAGCCAATCACATAATCGAGAAATTGATCATGTTAGTGACTTGCCTTAATATTGAAAATTTGTCTGTAGTCATTCTAAAGATCTTATTATTGGTGACCATATTGATTATGTGAAATCTGATCTATCATAGGATAATCAATGCAGAATGGCAGCTTGGTAAACATGAAAGTAACCAAGGCCTAATCCCGAAGGTCTTAGTCCCAACACTTGATGCCCCTAGAGCAGAAGAAAAGCCAGAAGAGAAGTTGTATCTGAAAGGGAAATTCGTTAATTATTCAAAAGTGCTTTACACATTGTTGAGATACTATTAATAATATGATTTTAGGCTATTATACGGATCAATAACGTCCCTAAACTTACTCAACGCAGCCCTACTAAGTAGAAAAATAGGTTACATTAGTTTGATTAAGAAAATAAGATAAAAATGGCCTTGTCAGGAAAGGGAAAAAAGGGTTCTTTTAGGCTTTGAAATTAGGGCATAATATTGAGTTTACTCTATCGTCATGTCAAAATTCGTCTCGGGTCATTTCCATGGATAGGTTATAATTCCTGCAGTTCATCCTATATCTAAAATTAATGGATTTTTTTAATTTAGGCGCACAATTTCAATCCTTATCCTCATTTTCTATTTTGCTCGACTTTCTATAAGTACTGCAGTGTGGCCTTGCCCTACGTCAATATTAGTAGCAGTTTACACGTGTTCTTGTTGATCATACCAAGATGGCTTTGTCTTTTTTGTGCTACTTTCATGCTCGAAAATTATGTTGGCTTTCTGTTGATGTCTGTATGCATCTAAAATATCTCATTCTCTTTGCAATAACAAGAGCATCCATGGATTAAAGAGGATGGGGAAACATCTGACAAGCCAATAGACAGCGCAGTGCTCTCTAGAATGAAACAGTTCAAGGCAATGAACAAGCTCAAGAAGCTGGCTCTAAAGGTCAGTCTCTGTGTGACACGTGAATTTCATATTTTTCCATATGACAATGATGTAAATATCGGCTGATACATATCAATGTTTTCCAATGATCTGACAATATCATAATATATTGTCGTATTGATAATATATTACTATATATTGACTAATATGTTCCTATCAACTTACGATTGTCAGAATTTTCTTTCTAAAGTATTTAATATTGATACTTATTATTTAATATTGGTACAGTTGTGATGGATACCGTTATCGATAGTTTCATCCAAGAAACATGCTGGTTTCTCGTATTTTCAAACTTATATCTTGAAAGACCATGCAGGTTTGAACTTCGAACCTATGACCCGACATGCATCTTGACAAAGTACTTGTACTTAAGTCTAAATTTCCGGTTATAGAAGCTAGAGAGTGAGGGAGAGAGAGAGAGAGAGAATTTTCTCTAGAAAAAAGAATAAGTTAGGGGACTGTTCAAGGATCTGATACCAAGGTTGAGCAGGTCTACAAGCACACCCAAATTCAACGCAAATTTTGGAATAAATTGAACAATCCAAACTAGGTTTATTCTCTACACAACTAACTTCCGAGTTCCAACCTTAAACAAATCCTACACAATTTTGAATACTTGGCAACAAAATGGTTCAATTTTCTTGCAAACGCTTCTTACTTTTTTGTTTCTTTTTTTGCCTTTTGTTTCCTTTGCTTGCTCATTAGCTCACATGCGCATCTGACATCAGTGAGAGTCAGCAAATCCTCATATTTGGAGTTAAGAGTGTATTGTTAAGGTCACCCCACTGTGAAGAATTTCACCTTCATCTAATGGCCATTATTAAAAGTTGGGTGAGTAAATGGTAAAAATTTTATTAAGTAATTTAAATGAATATTCAATTTTCACCATTAGTTCATCAAATTTCTAATCTTACCCATTAAGTGGACACAGGGGCCTCTCCCCTAAGAAGATCATGCACATTATACAACTCTTTGTCGGGTCTCACTAGGTAAGCCTACTTTGAAACTACTGCAGGTTATTGCACAAAATATGACGGAAGAAGAAATCAAAGGTCTTAAAGCTATGTTTTCTAACATGGATACTGACAAAAGTGNTTTTTGCCTTTTGTTTCCTTTGCTTGCTCATTAGCTCACATGCGCATCTGACATCAATGAGCGCCAGCAAATTCTCATATTTGGAGTTAAGAGTATATTGTTAAGGTCACCCCACTGTGAAGAATTTCACATTCATCTAATGGCCATTATTAAAACTTTGGTGAGTAAATGGTAAAAATTTTATTAAGTAATTTAAATGAATATTTAATTTTCACCATTAGTTCATCAAATTTCTAATCTTACCCATTAAGCGGACACAGGGGCCTCTCCCCTATGAAGATCATGCACATTATACAACTCTTTGTCAGGTCTCACTAGGTCAGCCTACTCTGAAACTACTGCAGGTTATTGCACAAAATATGTCGGAAGAAGAAATCAAAGGTCTTAAAGCTATGTTTTCTAACATGGATACTGACAAAAGTGGCTCGATCACGTATGAAGAACTGAAGACCGGATTAGCTCAACTCGGGTCGAAGCTAACAGAAGCTGAACTCAAGCAACTAATGGAAGCTGTAAGTTATGACGGTCATGATAGTATCAGCTGAATTTAGTTATTTCTTGTTTGCTGGTTATTAATAATTAAATAAAAAAATGAAAAGTGGATATATTTATAGAGTGTGGAATTCTTTATAGGCTGATGTCGATGGAAATGGAGCGATTGATTATGTCGAATTTATCACTGCTACAATGCATCGACATAGACTTGAAAAGGATGAAAATCTGTTTAAAGCATTTCAATATTTCGATACAGATAACAGCGGGTGAGTTCTGGAGAACTCGTGGTGATAATAATTTTAATTCTTCTCAATTTACATCAGAAAAGTTCTTTTGGTTTTGATCTTGTCAAATGAGGATTTTTTAATCTTTAAATTCCTTGAAAATCCGAAAAGTGAACTTGATTTATCAATTTAATAAACTGACAATATTTACTTGACAAAATCTCGTTAAAAATACTCAAAATGGTCAATCAGCTGGAAAACTCGTAGATTTTCTCAACTGAAAGCAAAGTTCTTTTATTTGTGGAGATGACATTAAAATCCATTCATTTAGTGGCTGCTTATTATATGCTGAACGCCATGACAGTTTTATTACAAGAGATGAATTGGAATCTGCCTTGGAGGAGTACGGAATTGGGGATGAAGCCAGCATCAAGGAAATTTTAAATGAGGTTGATACCGATAATGTAAGTTTCTATTAAAATTTTCATGGGAGAGTATTAGTTTCAGTATTTGGTATAGTCATATCAGTATCGATGTCAAATTGAAAATAATTATGATAATTATAAGGTGATAAATAAATATCGGCCGATATATCGACTAAATATCGAGTATCGGTCGCTTCTATATCAGTATATAACATATTGAACAATACGTATCGGTATTGATATATTGGAAGTAAAAAAATTTAAGAATCATAAGATGATAGATATCGGCCATATATTTGGTATGCCGACCGATATTTTTTAATATTGTCTATATATCGGGATATATTGCTGAACGGTAATATATTATGATTTTGCTGCGAAATAGAGAAATATTGCTATCAGTGGAGATTGATACCAATATATATTAGCCAATATATCAGATATTGGCCAAAAGATATTAGGGTCATTCCATACTCCAAACCGTGAATATTTAATTCTGAAACTTAAAAAGTTAGAATTATAAGATGAATTTAATACATTTTAATGTGTTTTATTATCATAGACGTTTAAGTTGTTGGAATGAAATTTTCACAGTTGGGAGCATAAGATGGGATAAGAAATGGGAACATCCGTGATTGGACTTGGTTTTCTTATGAAATGTTTTGGTATCTAAATCATCTTCAATCGGACAGGATGGCAAAATCAACTACGAGGAATTCTGCACCATGATGAGAAGCAGCGGGCTGAACCAGCAACCGTAACAATGCTAGTTCTATGCTCGGACTTAAATATCGACCGTGATCATAAATTGGGTCCATTGCTTGATTGATGAAGAGATGTTTTTAGGCCGGACCTGGACCATCCGTTTTTCCCCAGGTTTGAAACCTTCGATCGCGTGAGCCATTCATGTTCGGTTTGAGTAGGTGTCATAGGATCATGTGCATATATGTCAGGCATCATATTAGGGTTTTTTCTATTTTATTTTTTATCTTATTTTTAACTGGCGATGATTTTATTTTGACAATTTAAACAGTTAGAATTATAATAACACAATTAAATATATTGTACCCATCTTATAATTAGAGGTGAGATTTTTTCTCTTCTGCTGGAATTTCGCCTACTGCCTCTGAATCTGTAAAATCTGCTATCGCCTGACTTATCTGCAGATGTGGAAGCAGAACCATTTCTAACAAAAATGACAGAAGCAGAATCGGAAGCAGAATTTTTACTGAAATTCGGCAGAATTTCACATGGCTTGTTTTTTATATGTATTTTAAGTATGAAAAAAATAAAGGGCATGATTTATATTATTTAATTGCATTGATTTATATTAATTAAGGCAGAATCTGCCTATTTTACTGGAGTTAGAATTATAGATTTAGCTATTGGTTTTTCTCTATCCATATCTACTTTAATCATAGCCTTTTAAATTATGATAACAAAATCATCATCATTGTTCACGTTAAACTTTCTTTGTGATTTCATGTTGATTAAAATAGAAGAATAAGAATAATGATATGTGACAAAAGTGAAATATTTGTGGATAGGCTTTC
>JAODPA010048263.1:0-11664 GCA_025585075.1 Nepenthes mirabilis | reverse complement strand
AAGAATTTTTTAAAAGTTTAAGCCTCATCTTTTAGAATTCTGTAATCAAACAGGTGAGAGTGAAGAGGAAGCATCCCATTTCTCAGTAACTAGCTCATAAAATCCAAAAATATAAGAAGAAAAATATTAAATAGCTAACTGCGACACAAATATTTTTTTTTAAAAAGTAACTTTTGTATTTAATGATATTGGATACGATTTAAGATAAGATTGAATCGATATATTATTATATAAGATTTTCAAACTGGAAGCCCGTGAAAAAATATAAATCAACGTGTTGCATCCTCAAATCTTGTTCGTCGTACGGATAGAGATCCAAATGAGTGCTCAGACCTTTTCACCGTATAAATGAATCGGAACCCGTATGACACAAAGTACTCAAACGGCCCTTTTTGGTAAGAGGACGTGATTTTAAAGACGTAGATGTGGACCTTAGAGAGAGAAAGAAAGCAATGGCATGCAATATTTTTACATGAAAAACCCTCTCTTGAATGAGAGGGAAAAATCACGGGACTCTTAATTCATGAATGATTTTACTATGGAGGTTTTGGTTACAAGTAGCTCAAGTTTACAGAGAGTGAGAATAGAAAGCAAAACGATGTCCTACTTTTGGTTTTCTTCTTGCGTGCACTGCTGTGTCCCCTTTTCTTGAAGTTTGGTCTACGTATATATACTTGACGGCTTCTACCTATCCAGCATGGAGCTTGCGTGAGTGGGATTTTCTACCACCAACTCTACAAAACCCACCGCGTCATCTTACAAAATCTACAAATTTTGGAAGTTAACTGCTGCTCTTAGGACGCACGTGCTTTCCAAAAGCTATTGTCTTCATTGAGAGGTCACCTTCATTCCTTCCTATAGTCTAACAGAGTCAGCCACCAACTTCTGGCAAGTCGACTTTGCAGGCTTAGTAGAGTTCTCGCCCGTTACCATAAGTCCTTAAGCCTTAATGGACTCCATGGCCATTATGTCCCCTGGGCCGAGTCGGCCATTTGTGCCTGTTTGGCCTCCGTAGCACAATGGCCCAACTAATGGAAACGGGTCTTCCAATTGGGCCTTAGGTATCAATACCCATCAAGTATGCATTTTCTAAATATGTACGATTGTATATTAATTGAAGAGTTACATTAGTTGAAAATTGAATGACCCAACCGTAATATAAGTTTTGATTCTAATGTCTATTTGTTAGGTGTATTAATTGTTCACCCCATTCAACCACTTAATTCTTGATTTATATAATACTTCATCAAGATTATTCTTTCAAATTTATTAGCAGATTGATCATTTAGCACCCTGGTCTTTTATATCTCCAACAGTCTGATCATTTAGATATATAGTAGTTTGGTCAGATTATCTTCTATTACAAATCTAACGATTCCATTGTGATTGGTACTGATACCCAAAGCACAATTGGAAGACCTGTTTCCATGATTTGGGCTCTTGTGCCACGGAGGTCCAGCAGGCCCAGATGGCTGACTTGGCCAAAGGGGCATAATGGCCGTGGAGTCCATTAAGGCACAAAGAATCATTGTAACGGCCAAGGACCCTACTAAACCTGTAAAGTCGGATTGCTAGAAATTGGTGGCTGACTCTACTAGACTACAGGAAGGAATGAAAGCAACCTCTCAAAGAAGACAACAGCTTTTAGAAAGTACGTGTGCCCTAAAAGGAGCAGTTGACCTCCAGAATTGGTAGGTTTACAGGATAGCGCGGTCAGTTTTATAGAGTTGGTGGCAAAAATTTCCACGCACGCACGCTCCATGCTAGGTGGGTGAAAGCTGTCAAGTATATATACAAAAACCAAACTTCAAGAAAAAGAGACGCAACAGTGCATGCAAGAAGAGAACCAAAAGCAGGATGCCATTTTGCTCTCTATTCTCACATTCTATAAACTTGAACTACTTGTAACCAAGACCACCATAGTGAAATAATTCCTAGATCAAGACTCCCGTAGTTTTTCCTTCTCATTCTAGAGAGAATTTTTCACGTAAAAATACTACGTGCCACTGCTTTCTTTATCTCTCTAAAGTCCACATCTACGTCCATAAAATCATGTCCTCTTATCAAAGAGGACCGTTCGAGTACTTTGTGTTGCATAGGTTTTGATTCGTTTATATGGTGAAAAGGTTTGAGGACTTGTTTGGATCTTCATCTGTACGACGAACAGGATCCGAGGATCCAACATTGGCGTCATCTATGGAAACCAACTAAAAGTCAAGTTAACACATTTTTCTAAAAAACTGAAACATGGTGAGCACAAGAGTACAAATCAGTGCCCCGGTCAAAGAGGCTGCTTAATGTCGAAATAGCCCTGCTACGGGTATCAGGATAGATGACCATCCTAATCCATATGTCCAAGCATTGGTAATGAGAATGGATGATATTTTCAAAGTCGTACAAACTCTTTGTTCGAAAATAGATGAGTGGCCAAAGGGGGCGCCATTTAAGGCCTCCCAGACTATCACATCCAAGAAGAATAAAAAGGGAAAGAAGAATCCTACTCAGCAAGTTAATCAACACAAGGGCCCCGAGACTCAAGTCGCCTCAAGCGGCAAAGTCCTGTCGTGACTTAAAGGTTGCTTAGGTCTTTGGATCCAGGAGGCAAGCCTAGAACGGCAAAATCCTTGATGTTCCCGTAATAACCAAGAGCACGCCATTCAAGAGGTGTCCCCTCGTGACGAAATCCCACCAAGGGCTAGGAGCCTTCCAGAGTTGCAAGCTGCCTGGGACCCTTACGAGTTGAGGAACTACCTCAATGAGAAATAGATGACGGCTCCACCCCAAGTGAAGGAGAAGTCCGAAAAGATCTGGCAACGAGTCTTTGATGATAACAGTGGAGGAGGAGCTGCTGACCTACGCAGGTCTCTATTTACCATGGAGATCATAATGAGGTAGCTCCCTCCAAAGTTTAAAATGTCAAATCTCGACGTTTACGATAGAAGTGCCTATCTAATGGATTATTTCGATCACTTTCATGAGCATCTGAACCTCTAGGGCTTGGATGAGATAACGATGTGTCAATACATCCGTTGACACTTAAGAGAGATGCAAAGATTTGATTCTACGAACTGTCAGCAAATTCTATTCGATCATTCGACGAGATAGAAGATAATTTTCTCTCCCAATTTGCGTTTAGCAAGAGAATCGAGAAGTAACCCTGGCACCTTACTTACATGAAGCAAGGAGCCATGGAGAGTTTGAGAGGGTTTCTAACCTGGTTCATTATAGAAGCCAGACAAATTCCCAAGCTGACAAACAGGATAAAGTTTAATGCTTTCTTATCTGCATTGGAGGGAAGAGCTTTCTTTAAGCACCTCATCCATAAGGGACCCCAAACCTTTGTAGAGGCCGAGGCCGTGGCACGGGCAAACATAGCGGTAGAAGAAGCCAATGACACCAAGAAGTCAGAAAAAAATGAGAACTTTCACCCGATTGTGGTAGAAGGAAAGAGGAAAAGTGGGGGCCATCAGGATCCCCAATGGCAGAAGAAGCAGTATAGGACTGAGCAGGTTGTTTAGAGGAAGTTCAGGCCTATGAACCTGACTCCCTTGAATGATACACGTACTAATATCCTGATGCAGATTTCAGATGAAAAATTTTTGAAGTGGCCTAAAGCGCTGAAGAATCTAGATATTAGTAATCAGTCGAAGTATTGTCACTACCATCGCTGTGGAGGTCATAGTAAGGAGGACTGTTGGATGCTGTAAAAAAATTGAGAAGCTGATCAAGAGATGGCACTTTAACTGCTTCCTACAAAGACCCGGACAGGCTTCCGAAATAGTAGGCAACGGTGAGGTTAACCCACCGAGGAACAGAGTGGCTGCCGAAATTGTGAACATAATATCAACTCGCCTGGCCAGAGAAGACACCAGAGAGAACTCTGCAGCCAAAAAGCCAAGGATAGGAACTAGGAATGAAGTCATTAGTTTTAATAACAATAATATGACTTATGTAACTTTTCTACATTCTGACCCCTTGGTTATAACTATACTCATTTCTGATAGAGCCGTTGACTACTAGAAAAAATGAGTATTTATTGATTATGGAAGCTCACAAAATTTACTTAATCTTGATGCATATTTTAAATTGGGACTTAAGAGGAGTCAACGGAAAGTAATCGAGGGACCTCTCTATCTGCTGGATAATGAGCCAATACCAGTTCAGAGGGTCATCCAACTCAAAGCCACTCTATGGACTTATTTGAGGATTGAACCCAAGACTCTCACCTTCTTGGTAGTCAACATTTCATCAGTCTATAATGTTATCCTCAGATGTCCTTGTCTGACTGCTTTCGGTGCTGTCACTTTCATCTCATATTTGAAGATGAAATTCCTGACGCCAATTAGAATTGGGGAAGTCCTCAAAGACCAAGCGATCGGACGGACATGCTATCTATCACAAGACTCGCAAGCACCACTTCCCCAACCTATGGAAGACCTCGATCTACGAGATGAAACAACGATACAACAAGCTCAATCTGGAAAACCAACAGGCTGAGTCCCATTGGATCCCAACGATCCAGAAAAATTCGTCCAGATAGGAAGCTCTCTGCCTCGGTCATTTTGAGACCGGCTAATCAGTTTCCTCCAAAAAAATTCGGATGTTTTTGTTTGGGTATCTAGTGACATGCAAGAGATACCGATTGAAGTGATGATCCATCAATTAAGCCTAAATCCCTGTTACAAACCTGTTCAACAAAAGCGAAGAAATTACTTGACCGAGAAATGGTAGCGATTCGCGAAGAGGTAAAGAAGATTCCAGACATCGAATTCATCCAGGAGGTACAATACCCAAATTGGCTGTCAAATGTGATCATCGTGAAAAAGAGCAACGAAAAATGGAGGATGTATGTTGATTTCACAGACGTCAACAAGACATATCTGAAAGACAGCTTTCGACTCCCTAAAATCAATCTGCTTGTGGACTCGACGTTCGGACATGAACTCTTAAGTTTTATTTATGTGTACTCAGGCTACAATCAGATACAAATAAGCCCAGAAGATGAAGAGCATATGTCATTTATGATAGACCAAGGGATATACAATTACAAAGTTATGTCCTTCGGACTGAAAAATGCGAGTGCCACCTACCAACAGCTTGTCAATAAAATGTTCGAGGCCCAAATCGGAAGGAATGTGGAGGTTTATGTAGATAACATATTCGTCAAGAGTAAGATGGTCGACCACCACATTCGAGATTTGGAGGATACCTTCAACGTGCTCAAAGCGTACCAAATAAAACTCAACCCACCAAAGTTCACATTTGGAGTGGCTTCTGGGAAGTTCTTAGGCTATATTGTTTCATGCCGAGGACTGAGGCAAATCTGGAGAAGGTCAAAGCCATTCTTGATATGAAGTCCCATCAAACTGTGAAGGAGGTTCGAAAGCTGACTGGAAGAATAGCAACTCTCTTTCGCCTATTGGCCAAACCAGCCGAGAAGTATTTGTCATTTTTCAAAGCCTTGAGAGGGACCAAGACTAACGGCTTCCAGTGTACAAATGACTGTAATGAGGCCTTCCAAGGCCTGTGTACTACGTCAACAAAACCCTAGCTGATGCAGAAACCAGGTACTCCCATGTGGAGAAGACGGCTTTAGCACTCGTGTATGCTGCCTGAAAGCTGAAACCCTACTTCCAAGCACACAAGATGATAGTCCTAACCGATCAGCCCTTAAGAACGATATTGCAAAAGCCCGAGATGTTAGGATGACTGGTCAAGTGAGCCATTGAGTTGGGAGAGTTCGACATAGAATTTCACCCGATGCCAACCTTAAAAGGTTTGGCCTTGGCAGATTTTATCGTTGAGACTGTGACCCCAACTCTAGGTGCTTCAGACCTTCGTGATGAAGATGAGCCTCACAGAGCACCAACATAGACTCTGTACGTGGATGGCTCTTCAATGAATGATGGCTGTGAAGCTGGCATTGTGTTGAGAACGTCAGTGGGGTCAGAGATAAAATATTCCATGATCCTTAGGTTTCTAGCAACTAACAACGCCGCAGAGTACGAAGCATTGCTAGCAAGACTCCAGTTAGCTAAGAAATGTTCGACCAGAAACTTGGTTGTATACAGCAACTTTGAGTTGGTCATCAACCAAGTCTGCGGATATTTCAAAGTGAATAGCCCACAACTCTCCAAGTACCTTTCAAGAGTCCAATATCTAACTTCAGATTTTGAGAAGGTGAAAATGATCCACATCCCCAAAGAAGAGAACGGTTAGGCCGACTTGTTGGCAAAGGCAACAGCATCAGGAGACCCAAAGTAATACGTCTGAGGGATGCACGAAGTCCTTGAGAAGCCAAGCATAGAAGATCCTGAACCAGAGGTGATACAAGTATCGAGGGCAAACAATTGGATGATTCCTTATTTAAGGTACCTGTCCGACGGGACATTACCTGAAGATACGGACGAAGCCAAGAAGGTAAAGAAGACAACGGGTTGGTAAACTATCATGAACGGCCAATTGTACTAGTGCGGGTTCTCCACCCCTATTTACAGTGCCTCACTCCCAAGGAGTCTAATTATACCCACCAAGAAGTGCACCTCGAAATATGTGGATCCCACATTGGGGATAAAAACGTCGCCTTTAAGTTGATGACGTAAGGATACTATTGATCAACCATGAAGTATGATGCCATGGATTTTGTACGGAAATGCAAGAACTGCCAAGTCTACGGGAATCTCACCCACCAACCTCACATAGAGCTTCAAGCATTGCAATCGCCTTAGCTCTTTGCTCAGTGGGAGCTTGACATACTCAAACCTCTATCAAGAGTGGTTGGACAAAGAAAATTTCTGATCATTAGGATTGACTACTTTACGAAGTGGATCGAGGCCACACTATTAGCAGAATGCAACAGAGTTCATCCTGCAGAATATCGTGTGCAAGTTCAAAATTTTTGAATGAATCGTGACTGATAATGGAACCCAATTTATTAGAAAATAGTTCACCAAATACTGTACCAACCTGAGGATAAGGTTGGTTCATACGTCAATTGCGTATCTACAATGCAACGAGCAAGTGAAAATTACGAACCGCACAATATTACATGAACTGAAGACCAAGTTGGAGCATTCTGGGGGCTCTTGAGTGCACGAACTGCCATTAGTCTTGTAGTCGTATAGGATAACACCAAGGAAGCCAATGCAAGAAACCCCCTTCAGTTTATACTATGGGGTTGACGCAGTCATTCCAGTAAAAGTCAGACTGCCTAGTTTTCGGGTTGAGTGCTTCAACCCGGGTGACAATGCTCGAAACTTCAACAAAACCTTGACGTGCTCGAGGAAGCATGAGACCTGGTAAGGCCGCGGCCAGCGGCACACCAATAAAGAGTTGCAAGATATTACAATAAGAAGGTGAGGGCACGATAGTTCGAAGTGGGGGACATGGTACTGAGGAGTATCGAGACCACGAGTAAAAATATCGGTCGAAATAAACTTTTTCTAAATTGGAAAGAGACATTCCTGATCTCAACCATTCTTCGAAATGGGGCCTACAAGTTGCACACCTAAAAAGGCAAACTTAACCCTCGACCATGGAATGCTTCTAATCTCAAAAAATACTATCAATAAATATATAGACGGCTAGGTAAGGTCAAGTTCATCATTTGAAGTGCCCATACCACGTTTTGTTAATACAATAAAATTCCTTTTGCTTATTCATTGTTTTGCATTCAACTGAGTGTTTACATATCATTTCATAAATTTACAAGACCGAGGTTGTCCCTAAATCAAGTGAAAGGATCCCTTTCATTTGTCAAAGAAACTCGGCAAAATACAAGCGGCTCATTAAAGTCGAACTCAAAAACTCGACAAAGTCTGAATGGCTCATAAGAGGTCGTACTCACAAAATTCGGTAAAGTCTGAGCGACTCTTTGAATTCGGATTCAAAACTTGACAATGACGCCAAGCAGCCTGTAAGAGGTTGAACTTAAAAATTTAGAGGGTTAAAAAATAATAAGAATGTGAAAATCCTAGGGGTAGCATCTTTAATCAACGATGGCCAAAAGGTTCAGACGCTTAGCTCATAAAGGATAAAATTTTCTAAGAGCACAAGTCCAATAAAGAACCAAGCAAATAAGCAATCTAAGAAAGAGGAGAAAGATTGCACCAAAAATAAATTTTATTCATATATTGAATGTACAACAAAAATATACTACAAAGAAAATACAACACTATTCTGAATCTCCTAGCTAGTCCAAAGATCTTGGCTGCTCGGAAGATTTAAGCTGGCTGGAAGGTCCTGGCTGAGAAGGGTTAGGAGTCTCACCTCATCTTGGGAGACCAATTAGATATGCCCTGCGTTGAGTGCTGACATTCATTGGATCAAACAGACCAATAGGAAACCTCGGGAGAAAATCTTCATTATGCGACAACACATCTTGATGGCATTCCAGTACTTGTGATCCAGAGCCGGTCCGATGTCCTCAGGCTTTAGCGAGGTCTTGAACTCCTCCTCTAGCTAGAGAATCCTGCCTCGGAGTGAGAAGTTCAGTTGCTCTTGAGCCCTCAGAGATTCTTCAAAGAAGGCATGCTGCTACTCTCTGACCCTTAGCAAATCCTCAAGAAAAGAAATTCTGCTCTTGGTTTCAACAAACTCAAGCTCAAGACTTTTGACAGGCTCCCCTGAAGCCTTGAAGGTCTCAAACTCAGTACAAGTCTAGGCGACATTACCAATAATCAGGCCAAGACTGCCAGCCAGCTCATGAAGCTGCAAAAGAAAAACAGATCATTAAGGCATGGACAGAGGAGAACAAGAGCCTAAAGTAGGGAAGAAAAGTACCTTAGAGGCGAGAGAGCTCTTAGCTGAACTCTCCTCTGTCAAGGCTTCGGACTCCGACGGCTCCATCTCCTGAACCTTCTCGGCCCTGGCTGTAGCTTCCTCAGCCTCAGGAACAACTTTGCAGACCTCTACGGATGGGGGCTCAGCCACTTCAAAGTCCTTAGTCACAACACGCTCTCCCGCAACACTATGCGAAGTCCCTGCGACGCCCTCTACCAGGACCTCCTCACAAGCCTCGGGCAGAATCCCTATCGGACCATAAATTTAGATTGCAAGGCAAGGGAGCTCTGCAATCTCGACAGTGGGCAACTCCGTGGCCCAGCTTTCCTTGGCCTCAACAATCTCAGCAATCGTCATCATAGTCATCATCACTGCTTCCACGGCCTGAGTCGCCTTAGTATCCCCCTGTTTGTCCACAGCAATGTCCTTGGATAGATTATCCATTCAATCTAAGGCCTCTCTAATAAAAATAGAATGAATGTCAGGCATTGACTCATAAAGAGGAGGAGGGGGCAACAAGTGGCTCCATGGACAGGCCCACGGCCTCAAAAGGCTGCTTGGCAGGTTCAGCGGCAACTGAAGGTCCAACGTCTTCAGTGCCTCGGATTGGTCTCTTTTTTTCTCACTAGCAGTTCAATAGTGGTTGTGTCGTCATTGGACAAGGAGGAGTACTCAGCAATCGCCGTCGGACATTTTGAAATTTCAATTTGATGGCTTTTCTTTGTTTGCTCGGACGGCTCCTCAACCGTCGGAGCCTTTCGCTTCTTCTTCAGCTTCTTCTTCGGAGGAACAGTGGGGGCACCAGAGTCCTCGGGTTGAGACTCCCACTTGGCTTTCTCCAAGAACTCGGACCTTAGCCATCTATTCCTCTTATTCTCAATGAAGGAGCCAAGATTGGACTGCACCAAATTGGTGAAATCCTTCACCAATGCCCTCTCATCAGTCGTGGCGTTCTTACACAGATTGGGCTCCACATTCCCCTACTCATTAGGAATGGCCCAGTGAGGATGAACACCAATGAAAAAGAACTTATCCTTCCATCGTTTGGTAGAATCAGGATTACCCCCACTAATGGTGATGAATTCAAGGTGAGGAGAAATCATAATCCAGTCTTGCCGATGAACGAATCTCAAGATAACCTTCAATGTCACAGCATCGAAGATTTTTTTGTGGCAGCGAGCGAAAACGCAGAAAGAAATCAGATACCTGATGACGTTGTGCTGGAGCCTGGCCACAGGACTTTGAGGTCTCTTATAATCTCAAAGAACTCCAGGGCCATAAGGTATCGAAGACTACCTTCAAGATGAACTTCGCAAACGGTGATGAAGCCATCTGGAGGTGAACATGCCCTCTTATCAGCGCCAAGAACTACCATGGTCATCGAGCTCAAAATCCTGTATCTCGCTCGAATGGGCTCGAGGTCCACCAAAGAAAGAGAAGAAGCAATATGCTTCACTCCAGGAGCCATTGAAAAATATAGAAACATGAAGAAGAAGGAGATTGCCAAGAAGAGCGTGGGAATTGCAATGAGCTTTTGTAAGAGCACTTAGAATTTTGAAGATGTGCAAATGAAATGGCAAAGGGAAGGGTAACTTAAACGGCTAAGAAATTCAAAAAGCACGCCTCATTAATTGTCTGGCCACGTGTCGACTCCCTACAGGTCGTAAGCAATGATGGCCCTCCTCTTCCCAAGGCAGTAATTAATGTGCATTTAATGCGCCAATCGGCAGCGTAGGACAACGTCCTCGGACTTTTGTGAGAAAAAAGGAACATGTGCCAATATCAAGCCACTACTAAACAGTAAACGCAGAACAAAGGCGCAAGTGGATTTCCAGGGGAGGATACCCTCACATGACACTCGAGATATTTTCGTGGCCAATAGATATGTCAAAAGGTTAAAATTCTCAAACCTCTTGGTATGGAGGGTTAGTGATGGGTATTGATACCCAATGTCCAGTTGAACAATCCATTTCTATGAGTTGCGCCCTTATACCATGGAGGCCCATATGGCTAATTCAGCCCAATAGGCATAACGGTCGTGAAGTCCATTAAGGTCCAAAGACCCATGGTAACGGCCGAGGACTCTACTAAGCCTACGAAGTCGGCTTGTCAGAAGTTGGTGGCTGACTCTATCAGACTGTAGAAAAGAATGAAGGAAACTCCTCAAGGAAGGCAGTAGCTTTTGGAAAGTACGTGCACCCTAAAAGAAGCAGTTGACTTCCAAAATTTATAAATTTTACAGGACAGCACGGTGGGTTTTATAGAGTTGGAGATAGGAATTCCCATGCACGCAAGCTCTATGCTAGGTAGGTGGAAGACGTCAAGTATATATACACAGGCCAAATTTCAAGAAAAAGAGACGCAATATTGCACACAAGAAGAGAACCAAAAGTAGGATGCCGTTTTGCTTTCTATTCTCACTCTCTGTAAACTTGAGTTACTTGTAACCAAAATCATCATGTAAAATTATTCCTGGATCAAGAGTCTCGTGATTTTTCTCCCTCATTCAAGAGAGGATTTTCTACGTAAAAATATTGTGTGCCACTGCTTTCTTTCTCTCTCTAAAGTCCACATCTACGTCCTTAAAATCACATCCTCTTACCAAAAAGGAGTATTTTGTATTGCACAGGTTTCAATTTGTTTATACGGTGAAAAGGTTCGACGACATATTTGGATCTCTATCTGTACGATGAATAGGATCTGATGACGCAACAATACTATTTGGTAATATAGTTATAAATACAACTATTTCTCTTGAACAAGAGGAAACAGAGAAGCAAATGTAGAGTATTAACCATTTATACACTTATAAATCCCAAAAAGTCATGGAATTAAGTCATCTTACTATCTTATTTTGAACAGCTCATTATCTTTTATTTTTTT
>JAODPA010048252.1:0-35441 GCA_025585075.1 Nepenthes mirabilis | reverse complement strand
CTTCATATTGGCGGTTTTTATTTAGATTCGAATATGTCCATATATGGCCATTGGTCGATGAGAATATTTAAGTTTAATTTTAGTACATTGTTGAAATTTTAATATTAGATATTTTGATTTCAATTAAGATAATTTTTCTTTATTTATGGTTTTAGTTGAGTAGTATTGAGTCTTAAGCCACTTTCGGATATGATTTTTGAATCTTGTATTACGATACTTATATTATTATTTGGATTATTTACAGCATTTGTTACAAGTTCACATCTCGATATTTGGTTTGAGTTTAAGTCAATTAAGTTACTGATTTTTAAGGATTAAAACTTAAGTGTAATTTGATATTAATGAATTTTAACTTTGGGATTTGATCGTATTAAAATTGAGTCTGATTTTAAGTTAATTATGTATTATGGATAAAAAAAATTTGAGTATTAGGTTTGGGGATGCACGAGCCGTGATAGTTAGGCTTTAATTTTGGGTTGGTTTTGTTTAGTATTAGTGCTCTTTGTGGTGTGGTTTCAGGACAAAGTGGGGATTGTCCAGTATATTAATATATGTACGTACTTTATAGTTTACTGTCTTCTTTCTTTTATTGTGAATTGATTTTTCATCAACTATTATTTTCCCTATTTACCCTCTCCTTCATGAATCCTACAATATTTCTCATATTTCCAAGAATTTCTTTTGTATCCATGCCAAGGGTGGAAATTTCTCAGGTATTCAAGGCAAATTCTTTGGTGTCCAATGTGTGAGGTACAATGGATAGGACTAGCATGGATGTTATGGCACAATTCTTACATATCCAGTGCTACAGGTGGAACACCATTTCTTTTTTGGGTGCGCCAGGGTTAAATAATGGGTATTCTGAATTACATACGAATGATTATATTTCTTGGGTATCAAAAGCAAAATCCTTAGGCATTTTAGATATAGGGATGAGAAGATCGTATACATTCGATGCGAATTTAAAAGTTTCTGTATAAAACTTTTGTAAATGCTATGATTATTAAAAATAATCAAAGCGTATAAAGCACGTTATAATTTCGTCTATTTACTAAAAATAAAATATATAAATAAAATAATGTAAATCAAAACAAAAAAACATAAACGTCTCAATTATCATCAAATAAGTACTACATAGATCAAAATTTTTCTTTTTTTTTTTTGTTATAGGGTTTTATCTTGCATTAAAAAAATAATCGGACAAAATTTTACAAAAACAATTAAACGGAGAAACAACGTCGTAGAAAAGTAAAGAAAAACAAAGAGCATTTATTTCAAAAGCAGGCCAAAAGCTCAAAATATGAGACGTTGAAAAATTGCTGTTATTGGCCTTAACTACACTTTTGGCACCTCTGTTACCAAATTAGTCAAGCGCCTCCAACAGCCAAAACAAAAACCTCCACAAGCCAAACATTTTCTTGTATATTCTTTTTTTTTAACATGGCTAATAGTGGGCAGAGGAAATATAGGTAAAATTTGAACCCACTCATCGACAGTGTAATCCTTGCAATTCCAATTCCTGCTAATTTCCTTTTAGATCAGTTGCGATCTCGGAACTTTGTAGTAAAATTTAATTATAAAATAGATTTTCCATGGAGATTTTTTTTTTAAAAAAATCAGTTTAACCTAAAATGCATAAGCTAATGGATTATTGTTTACATCCAACGTGCCTATTCCTATTCCTTGGATTTTCGCTGAACTCTTTTCATGATCAGTTTGGTTTGGTAAGAATTTGCATTGATTACTACATTTGTTATAATAAACAAAGAGTGAAGGGAGAGATGGAGAAAGATGAAGATGATGGTCCTGCTCTGTCCGTGTGGCTCCTTCCGCGTGATAAATCAGTTGATGTGACTTTCGTTGGATCACGTGATCGTTGCGATATTTGCCGTCAATTAACATTCCCTCCTTAATTTACTGATGGGCAGGCTCAGAAACCGATGAACTAAACAAAAGGAAAATTTTGAAAGTCCAAACCTTTTCCAGCGTATCTTTAAATTCATTGGGGTCTTACTATGCGTTTTATCTTATCTATGAAATGCTCGCACTCACCTTGTTGCTAAGAATGACAATAAAGGCGTTGCTGACATGTGGGCTTATTTATGGTCATTTTTAACACCTTCAAATCTACAAGAGCAAGTACAGAAGATGAGTGGGTGCCCTTTGGTCCTCCTTTACATAATGCCTCTACTCTGAATCCTCCAATTCTTTTGGATTTTTCTGTTCTCAAGAAATCTTGCTCAGTGAGAAGATTTGTGCGCAGAAAACATGGATCATAATCAGGGGAAGTGTTGGGGTTCATCCCAGGTATGTACATTTTCAACTATCAAGATTGATTTAAGGATTTCCTGCTTTAATTTCAAGGATTTTCACGCGGTTTGAATTTTCTTGTGGTTGGTTTTGGTAAAATTGACTAACCACCGGGTTCACGATTTTTAATTCCGTTGAGTTCGTTCTTGTTTGCCTTGCTTATTACAGAAGGATTCTTGGAGAACAGTTCTGCTTTTAGCTTATCAAAGTCTAGGTGTAGTGTATGGAGACTTGAGCATTTCCCCTCTCTATGTTTTCAAGAGCACATTTGCAGAAGACATTCATCACTCAGAGTCCAATGAAGAGATATTTGGTGTTCTTTCTTTTGTATTTTGGACTCTAACCCTGCTTCCTCTTTTCAAGTATGTCTTTATAGTCCTTCGAGCTGATGATAATGGAGAAGGTAAGCATTAATTAGATTAGTTCTCTAGGTTATCTTGTTAGAGCTTAGAAACTTAATACTTTTAGCTTTTAAATATGCAGGGGGAACTTTTGCCCTGTATTCCCTGATCTGTCGGCATGCCAGGGTAAGCCTTCTTCCCAATAGGCAGGTTGCTGATGAAGCTGTTTCAACATATAAGCTTGAACACCCTCCGGTGGCGAAAAACAGCTCGAGGGTTAAAATGCTGCTCGAGAAGCACAAGCGCTTGCACACAGCATTGCTAGTGTTGGTTCTTCTTGGCACCTGTATGGTCATCGGAGACGGACTTCTCACTCCGGCCATTTCGGGTAAGCCTCCCTAAGCCTTTCTTCAGTTTGCCTCTGCGTTCCCTGGATTTCCTTCCCTCTTTTTCACGGTTATGCCACTATCAAACGTTATGTTCCTTTTTGTAGTTTTCACTGCGGTTTCTGGCCTTGAGTCTTTGATGTCTCCAGGACATCATCCATGTAAGCCTCTGTTTTGCTTATTTGAATGACAATTATTTTAGAATATCTTTTATTCTTCACTGAACGTGATTATGCAATTTTATTGAAGTTGATGGAGTGCTAACTGTAGTTTGAGAACAGCAATTTTGGGATTCTTTCCTGAATAATGTTGCGGGGATACTTTTGAGCTGAAGCAGTGTCCACTTCTCCGCAATTGGTGGAACATTGAGAGAAAAAAAGCCGTGTCCTATTTTCCTGTGCAGATACTAATAAAGCTCATCGTTTTTGAATGTGCTGTTCCCAAGGACACTTGTTGATAAATTAGATCTGTGACATTGCTGTTGTACACGTTGGCAGATCAGCTTCTCCATGAGTTTACATTAACAAATGTAGAACTACAGCTTCCTAGAATTAAATAAGGGGCTTAAGGATTACATTAAAACCTCGAGAACATGTTATGCTTATTAGATCTGTGACATTGCTGTTGTACACGTTGGCAGATCAGCTTCTCCATGAGTTTATATTAACAAATGTAGAACTACAGCTTCCTAGAATTAAATAAGGGGCTTAAGGATTTCATTAAAACCTCGAGAACATGTTATGCTTATTGGTCTTCTTTTGCTGGTTCAAGTTCCAATTGTTTGGTTCACTTGGAAGAGCTGCACTGCTTTGGGGCGATGGCGATCTGCTAAGCTTTCCTAAATGATCAGTTATGAAATTGCATTGTCCTGCTTGGCCGTTTCTGAAACTGCTTGTGCTCCTTCCCATACTCTATTATCTATCATTTTTTATTTCTGTCAGTGTGGTGGGTGGCGTACTGCATGATGTTTCTTGTATCATAGGCTTTGTGAAGGTTCAGTTTTACGAAACCTAATTTCTGCACTGTATAGATGTTTTTATAGTTTGAATTTGTACTTTATGTTACAACCTTAGTATTCATATTTTATTGTAGTTGGTTGGGGTTGGGCTGTTCTTTCTTTTCATAGAATTGACAAATGACTGTATATCCTGGCTAATTAAGAGCACGTTGCTGTATTGAAATTGAAAATGATTGCTGAGAAAAGTGATCCACATATTCTGGTCCATTATGAAGCAGATGTGGTGGTCTGCTGACCTATTGTGTAAAATTGATACTCCTATCATTTTCATATCAGTACTCCCTAACCATCCAATAATTAGGACAGATTTGAAAAATATTAAATGTTCTAATTTCCTCACCAATTACAATGACAAATTAGAAAAATAGACAGAGGAAGAAGAGGAGATGAGGCAACAACAAAATCTGCTGTGATTCCTCAAATCATTCTTAATAATATACATCCAGAAAATAAAGTTAAAAATAGGGAAGAATCAATCAAGGAGAATCACAATGTATCAATTAAGGAGATCCTTCCTAGTGAATTAGGGAGGAATCAATTAAGGAGATTCTTCCTTATCTCTTTATTCAAACAATGATAATCCTGCTATGGAAACCGTAAGTAATCAAGGGAAGGAAATCAAGATATTATCATGGCTTGATCTTCATGATTTCTGAGATCATTCAACGCTCCCTCCAAGCTAATAAATAGTTATTGATCATTCTCAACTTAGAAATTAATACTTTAAATTTTAATCTTGGAAGAGTCTTGGTTGAAATATTCACCACTTGAAGATGAGTTGGCATGTATATCATATTTGTAATTCTTGCTTCAGTCTGTTCTTTGATGTATGCCAATTTATCTCCACGTGTTTTGTATTATCATGGTGAATTAGATTTTTCTCAATGCTTATGGTTGCTCAATGTCACAAAGCATCTTCAAGGACTCTTTAATTGGCACCCTTAACTCATAAAATAACCATGTCACAGTCCTTCATATATGCTTTGAGTGAGGGCCCTATTTTCTGCTTCCACACTAATTCTAGAAACCATTAAATGTTTCTTGCTCAGCAAAGTTGCTAAGGTTCCCCACACATAGGTACAATAAATGGTAGTTGATCTTCAATCTATAATGGATTTAGTCCAGTCAACATCTGAGAAAGTTACTCATTTATTTTCTCCTTCTGAAATAGTTTTCCTTTACTGGGTGTCATCTTTAAGTATCTAACAATTCAATAAACTGCTTCAGCGTGTTCTTCATTTGGCTTATTCATAACTTGACTTAAAATGCTTTTGGGAAGCCTATGTTTGGCCATGGTGAGAGAGAGAAATTAGTTTTTTACAAGTTGTTGATATCTCCATGTGTCTACTGGTGGGCCTTTCTTGAAACCAAGTATATAGGTTGGATCCATTAGAGTGTCTGCCAGCTTATATCCCAACTTTCTGGTTTCTTTTAGTTGGTCTAAGGTGTGAGTATGTTGCCAAACTACAACTCCTTATTTTGAGTGAGCAACCTCTATACTTAGGAAGTATTTTAGTGATCCTAATCTTTGACTCCAAATTCCATGGCGAGCATCTATTTTAGTCTCTCTATTTCTTCATTGTAGTCTTATATCACAATTATATCATTAATATAAGAAATTAGAATAGCAATTTTTCAGGGAAGCAAATTTTGTGAACAGGGTATGATTGGCTTGACCCTAAGAATATTCTTTCTTCTTAAGCACCATTGTGAACCCAACTAATCACACTCTAGGAGATTGCTTGAGGCCATATAGTGATTTTTGAAGCTTAGAGACCTTGTTAGCATTGGTTTTAGTTTTAAACTCTGATATTATCTCCATACATACTTCCTCTTCTAGATCATTATTAAGGAAGGCACTTCCACTTCTAATTGATTTAGGGCCTAGTCTTGATTTGCCGCTAATGATAGCAATACCCAAATGGTTTTAAGTTTGGCAATTGGAGTTAAAGTTTCTTAGTAGTTGATGCCATAAGTTTGTGTGGATTCTTTTGCAACAAGTCTTACTTTTTAGTGGCTTATACTCCCATCTTGATTATATTTGACAATAAAAAAACACTTACACTCTATCAGCCTCTTTCCTCTAAGTAGATATGAGAGTTCCCATATATCGTTTCTTTTTTTTTTTTAATTCTTGAATCGATGTTCTCCATTTTAAATTTTCTGAGCATCATCAATACTTTGTGGGATCTCTGTGTTGGACATATTTGTAACAAATGCATGATATGTTGGGGATAGACCACCATAAGAAACAAAGTTGGATGTAGGATGTTGAGTATAAGATTTCACACATTTCCTTAAAACAATAGGAATGTCAAGATCACCATTAGTAGTAGTATCATTCTGGAGGGTATTATCTGGAATATCCAAGTTTAGTCTCAGATTTGAGTCATTGTTTTCCTTAGGAAGTGTGTGATACTTTATCTTTTCCAAGGCCCTTTTTCTCCTTGAGTAGACAATAATATTTTGTTAACAATGAGTTACTTGGATGTATTTGTGTCGGTTCCTATTTCTGGAGTAATGATGGGTTCAATTTCCAGAGGATGACAAGGAGGGAAGATACTGGACCTAGGAAGTCAAGCCAAAAACTTCCTTCTTAAACTAAATTCTCCCCTTAATGGAAGTTTTTGCATAGTATGGTTCTTTTTGAAAAAGGTAACATCTTTTGATATGTAGAACTTCCAAGTGGTAGGAGAGTAGCACTTGTAACCCTTTTTGGTAAAAGAGTTGCCGACACCGAGGCATTTGCTTGCCTTTTGGTCAAGATTGCTTTGGTTTGTTGATGTATATGAACAAAAGCCGTACACCCAAATATTTTCAGTGGTAGGGATGAGATGATTTGGGTTTCCGGATAGGACTCAAGAAGTAATTGGAAAGGTGTATTGAATTTGAGGACTCTTGATAGCATGTGATTAATAAGGTATGTGGATGTGAGAATCACTTCTCCCCAAAATATTTGGGAATATTAGGAGTGAACATTATGAATCTTACTACTTTAAGGAGGTGCCTGTTTTTCCTTCTACCACTCATTGTTGAGGTGTGTCAAAACATGAGATTTGTAGTATCCCTTGATCCATCAGGATTCACCCAGTATAGAATTGAAGTAGTCTTTTGCATTCTCAGATCTCAACACTGTTATTTTCACCTGGAATTGAGTTTGGATCATCTAATTGAAGTTCTTGAAGATGATTCTCGCCTCTAACTTGTCTTTCATCAAGTATTTCCATGTTACTTTGATGTGATTATTGACAAATGTGATAAATCACCTAGCTTCTAACATGTTGACTCTCAACGTCCCCATATGTCACTGTGGATGCTGGTAAATGGATGAGATGGTTTGTGCTCATGACTTGAGTAATTGTTTCTCACATGTTTGGATAATTGACACACTTTGCTTTGGAAAACATTGTGATTGATTTTATTGAACATGGTTGGATTGGAAAAAATCTCTTTAAATTTCTAAAATAGGGATGACCCAGTCTATAAAACTATAATATGATTGCACTATAGTTACTAGACAGAATTGGAGAAATAGGAAGGGAAACAATGTTGGTGTCTTAAGCTTGATCTCTTGAATTATTCCTGTTGTCAAGGAGATAGACTCCCCCACATTCCTTAGCATTGTCAATTACCCTCCCTGATTCCAAGTCCTAAAATTCACAATAATTTGAGAAGAATTTAGCAACACAATTCAAATCATCAGTAAGTTTGCTAATAGATAGCAAGTTACACATTAAACTAGGTATAAAGAGTACGGATCTTAAGGTTAGCTTATTTGTGATAGTGATCGATCCTATGCCTGCCATTTTAGATAGTGATTCATCAGCTAATCGGACCATAAAGTTTCACAAACTGGGTTTATAGGTGTTGAAAAATGCAACATTACCGGTCATGTGGTTTGATGCCCCAGAGTAAACTATCCAAGGTTGTGCTTATTTGTTTTGGCGCTCAAGGCAAAATAAAAAATTACGGGTTTTGGCAAAAAACCATTTCTTATGGTATTTTTGATAGGAATTGAAGTGACAGATTGATAGCTGAACATCCTTTGAAGAAGTTCAAGCAGCTCTTTGCTGAAAAGAGTGGATTCTGATGATTTCTCTTCATTGTTTGACATGAACCCACAGCCTTCAGGTGGTTGTTTGTGCTTCCAATTTGTGATTTTGCCATGTATCTTCTGGCATATGTCCTTGGTGTCCTGTAATGTGAATATGAGAGATGTCAATTATTCCATGTGTGATTGAAGCTGTAATTTCACCTTTTAGGGTTAGGTTTTCTATAGCCATTTTGGTGGCTGGGCCATATTTTGGCATAACAGGGTCAGTAGGTTTGGGGTTAAAGTTGAATCTCTAATACTATGTTAGATTTGGAGATTACTGAATGTTCTAATTTCCTCACCAATTACAATGACAAATCAGAAAAAAAATACAAGAAAAAGAAGAGCCGAGGAAATAATAGGATCTGCCACTGATTCCTCAAATCTGCTTTAATGATACACATCTAGAAAATGAAGGAAAAACATAGGGAAGAATCAATTAAGGAGAATCAGGGAAAAATAAATTAAGGAGATCACCCTAGAGAATCGGAAAACAATCAATTAAGGAGATCAATCGTTATCTCTTTATTCAAACATGGATAATCCTACTAAGGAAAGCATGAAGTAATCAAGATAATATCATGACTTGATCTTCATGATTCTTAGATCATTCAATACTCTCCCTCAAGTTAGTGAATAGATATTATGGTTGTGCAGAGTAGAGCTGTTCCTTCTTTTCGTAGAGTTGACAAATGACTGTTTTTTTGGCTAACTAATAGCACATGTGGCTGTATGGAAATTGATAATGATTGCTGAGAGAAGTGATCCACATATTGGTCCGTAAGGGAGCAGATATGGCAGTCTGCTAACCTGTTGTATACTATTGTAAAAATTGATACAGCTATCATTTTCATACTAACACTGTCATGTCCCAAATTCCGACCCCGTAATTAACACTTAACCAATTATTAATTAATCAAATTACCATTTATTAACATTTAGACGTGAACTTCATGTTGATACTTCAACTGACCACAATGAAATAAACTAAGTTATACATAGGATCCAAATAAGTGCTACGTCTCTTTAGACTCAGACACCAACCCAAACGTGATATCGGACCTACTAAGGAGCTAATGCCTATCATCAATAATCAGAGTAATATAAACTGTTTAATTACTACCGACAATTCAAACCATCATCCGTCTAACATACACATACATCATCAGAATAACTTAGAACATCGTTGAAGTTGTTTGAAATCTGAACTTAACTAAAATACACCATCTATTCATATTCTAAAGCTGTCCGAAAATAAATACAACATACTAAAACTGTCCAAAACCATAAAGAAACATTAACATGTCATAAACTTAGACTAAAAACTCTTCAAGCACAATCGTTCTTCGTTCCTATTCCTCCAGCTAGTATCTGTGCATTTTATCTGAAGGAGGTTAGTAAAACAGAGTAAGGAGTGAGCTAAAAGTTCAATAAGGTATATAATTAATCAAATGATCATATACAATTTACATTTAAAACATATCGGAAGGATAATGTAACATGATTTAATGCAATTACATAAAATTTCCATGATTCTTTTTTAGGAAATTCACATTATGATTTGTAGAATTCTTTTCACATTCTTGTTCATTCCTTATTGTCAAAATATGCTAAAATTTGATTTTCTTAGAAACCAAGGGTTGGTAGGCCTTACCTACTAAAGAAGCGGACAATCAAGACCCTAATTTTATTTGTTTCCACATAGCTAAAGGTCGTACGCTACTATTCAAGATCTGTAGGTGGGTCGTCATACATGTAACCTTATAGACGGGGCCGAATGTCGTTTCTCACCATCAAATGATAGGTTCAAACCTTAATATACCACTATAATATACTAAGGTATGCCATAATATACGATCTGTTGAAATTTAATCATGGTTTAATGCATATTCTTAAGAAATTTCTACATTTTTCTTCATACATTATAGTTTTCATATCCTATAAAACAGCTCATAATTTCTTAACATAATTGTAGAGTTTCTCACATAATTCTGTAATTCTTGAACATATAATACGTAAATTCTTTGCAGGAACTTATCTATGATAAACTTTAAAGCATGGAATGTAAATTTATCGTGATAATTCAGGAAAATTTAGTGTAATGCAGAAATCAACAAACATGCAGAGCATCCTATTGAATTTCAGAACATGTAGTGTATAATTTAACATGCAAGAACTCATACTTAATACTTTATAGTCATGCAAGAATATTGAGTACAAATTTCAGACATGTAGAAGTATAATATCAAGTTTGACAGAAAACAGCAAAGTAATATCATATACTTAAGTTTAGACATAAATTTCGTGCATTTTTACAACAAAACAAAGAGAATTATACATGCATGTTAAACAATATCACTATAGCTTTGAAAATTAGGACATGCATGAGCAATAGAACAAGAATTGCTTAAGGAATTCAGCAAAGAACAGCAACAAGAGAAGAAAAGCTCGGAATGTACTTAGGTTAGTTTGATTCTCACCAAATTTTAACTTTGATCAACTTAATTTGGAGTTCCTTGGCCCTCTCTCTCTCCTTATCTCTCTTCTACCTGTTTCTATCTCTCTCCTCTCTCAAATTGCCTAAAGAAATGACAGAAAATGAGCCGGAGGTCCCTTTATATACTGAGTGGTGCTTGAGCGCTACTCAAGCACGCATTAGGCGCTATGCTACTAGTTTGCAGCCCTCAAGCATTGCGTGGGTGTGGCTCGAGGAGGTACATTATGCCAACAAGTGTTTGAGAGTCCCTCCGGCCTGCCTCAGGCACTAACCCCACGGCTTTTTACACTTAGGCGACGATCAGGCATTCCTCAGGTGCTAGGTCATCCGATCCAATTTTGACTTTTTAACCTAAATTTTTATATCATTTGACCTCAATTTTAATTATATTAGCTTAATTAATCATAATTACCATAAATTAGAGGCTCGGGTCTTACATGTCTCATCTTCTTATAAAAATTTTATCCTCAAAATTTTACGTACTTCATTACAGAAACAAATGTGGGTTTTTCTCCCGAATCTTGTCTTCTCTTTCCCATGTGACTTCTTCAAATGAATGCTTTTTCCACAAGACTTTGACCAACGGAATTATCTTTGTCCAAAACATTTGATCTCTTCTATCCAAAATCTAAACCGATACCGCAATATACAACAAGTTTTCATTAATCTCAGCAGCTCATATTCAATGATGCATGTCGGATCACACACATATTTCTGTAACATCCACACGTGGAATACATTATACACATATCCCAAATTCGGAGGTAGAGTCAATCTATATACCACTTCACTAATCTTATCTATAATCTTGAACGGCCAAATAAGCCTTGGCTTTAATTTGCCTTTAATTCTAAACCTCGAGATCCCTTTTGATAGAGATATCTTCAAAAATACATAATCTCTAATCTCAAAATTTAGCTCCGATCTTCTCCGATTAGTATAACTCTTTTATCGATTTTGCACAACTTTCAACTTTTCATGAATCAAACGGATCTTATTGAACGTTTTTTGAATAACTTCCAGTCTCAACAATCTTCTATTTCCAGTTTTTTCCCGATGACTCAGTGAACGATATTTTCTCCCATATAAAGCCTTAAATATGGCCATAGCAATGCTTGTTTGATAACTATTGTTGTATGTAAATTCAGCCAATGCCAAATAATCATTCAAATTACCTTTTATCTCCATAATTGAAGCTCTTAACATGTCTTCAAAATCTAACTTGTTCGCTCCGATCTCCCATCCGTTTGAGAATGATAAGCTATACTAAACTCTAAATTAGTCCCCAATTCACGATGTAAACTTTTCTAAAATTTAGATACAAACTTCGGGTCTCGATCTGATACAATAGAAGTTGGCACACCATACAACTAACCATCGCATTAATATACAATCTAACTGGCCGATCTCCAGAAACGTCATCCGTATAGCTATGAAATGAACTGACTTAGTGAGCCGATTAATAATCACCCAAATAGCATCATGGTTCCTCGGCATTCTTGGCAATTCTATCACAAAATCCACCGTTATATCTTCCTATTTCAAGCTTGGAGTCTGTATAAGTTGCAATAAGCCCAGTGACTTTTTGTACTCGACCTTTAATTGCTGGCAAATTAAATATCTTTCCACATAGGCTGCTATTTCTCTTTTCATGTTTTTCCATCAAAACACCTTCAAATGTTGGTACATTTTGTCAATCCCCGGGTGGATAGTGTACTTCAATCGATGAGTTTTATTCATAATCTTTTCCTTTAATTCCTCAATATCCGATACACATCCGATCTCGAAACCGCAAGACTCCATCGGCCCTTATACTGAAATCAGCTCTAGAGTTCCTATTTAAATCACCGGTAACTTTAATAAAAAATGGATCATCCATTTGAGTTCCTCTAATTTTGTCCAAAATTTCCAACTATACTTGAAAATAAGACAATATTATCCGATTTCTATGGGAATGTCTCTTGATATCACATTGTTTCATATAATCCATTATCCCCATTTCTTTAATTCTCAAGTGAGTTACAAAACTCGTTGTTCAACAACTCAAAGCATCTGCCACAACATTGACCTTTTTGGGTTGATATTAAATTTCGCAATCATAACCCTTCAAGAAATCCATCCATCTCATTTGTTTTATATTCAGCTCATTTTTGGAGAATAGATATTTGTGGCTCTTATGATCCGAATATACCAAGAATTTCTCACAATACAAATAATGTTTCCAAATTTTTAGTATAAAAATCACCACCACCAACTCCAAATCGTGAGTTGGATAGTTCCTTTCATGAGTCTTCAATTGCCTTGACCCATAAGTAATCACCTTTCTATGTTGTATCAAAACATAACCTAATTCGGTCGTGGAAGCATTACAATAAACCACCAATCCACCGGGTTTTTTGGAATTGTCAGGATAGAGACGGTTGCCAGTCGGTCCTTCAATTCTTGGAAACTTCTTTCACAATCTTCCGCCCATTTAAATTTGACTTCCTTCCTTGTCAATCGAGTTAACGGTATGACAATTCTAGAAAATTTCCCACAAACCTTTGATAGTAGCCTGCCATTCCTAAAAAGCTCATTACTTTGGTTATTATTGTCGGTCGACTCTAATTGATCACCGCTTCAATCTTCGTAGGATCAACCAAAATGCCTCCTTTAAAATGACATGACCGAAAAACATGACTTCTTCGAGTCAAAATTTGCACTTCTTCAACTTGGCATACAAACTCATTTCTCGAAGTGTCTGAAGCACATTCCTCAAATATATCTCGTGTTTATCATAGCTCATCGAGTAAATCAAAATATCATCAATGAAGACCACCACAAATTTGTCGAGATAGGGTTGAAACACTTGATTCATTAGATTCATAAATGCTATAGGGGTATTAGTCAATCCAAAAGGTATAACCAAAAACTCATAGTGCTCATATCTCTTTCAGAAAGTCGTCTTCTCCATATCTTCCTTCTTAATCCTCAAATAGTGATAACCCGAATGGAGATCAATCTTTGAGAATACTTGGCCCCATTGCAATTTATCAAATAGATCATTAATTCTCGGCAACGAATACGTATTCTTGATAGTGATCTTATTAAACTCTTGGTAATCAATACACAGCTGCATAGATCTATCTTTCACAAATAATATCGGGGCACTCCACGGGGACACACTTGGCTGGATAAAATCCTTCTCCAACAACTCTTATAATTGTTACTTTAACTTCTTAATTTCCAACGGTGCCATTCGATAAGGTGTCTTTGATATAGGTGCCGCTCTGGGCACGGTTTCTATCTCAAATTCAATCTTCCGGTTCGGCGATAGTCGGAAAATCTTCTAAAAAAAGTCCTCAAATTCATATACCACCAAAATATCCTTCACCGACACACTATGGCTCTCAATTATGCTAGCATAAGCCAAATAGGCTTGACATTCACTTTCTATCAAATAATGAGTGTGCAAAGCCGAAATCAAGTATGGGGATTGTTTATACATTACTCCTTGAAAATAAAAAGGTTCACACCTTGGAATTGCAAAGTACACTCTCTTATGGAAATAATCGACACTAGTATGATAACTCATTAACCAATATATGCCTAATAATATATCAAAATCATGCATGTTTAATAAAATCAAATCCACAACTAGCTCCAACCATTGATCCAAACAACACATCTCGGATACACGATATCTGTAACCAAAGACGATCCCGTAGATATAGACACTATTAATGCAAAATCCATGATCCTTGGGGTTGATATCAAATATCGAACAAATTTTGGCCACACAAATAAATGTGTAGACCAAGAATCCAAAAGTGCATGTGTTGAAATTCCAAAAATAGTAAGTTTACTTTCCACCACCGTGGGCGATGCATCCGCATCTTGTGACGGCACCACAAAAGCTCGTCCTGAAGTACTTGGCTTCCTTTCCATTTGTCTCAAGGGATGAGGACAATCCTTGATCATGTGGTCGGGCTGATCATAGTTGAAACATGCTTTCAAAATCTTGTAGTACAACCTCCCTCCATGAGATTTGCCGTAATGTGGGCATACGGGCGTTGCTGATTGATGGCCCGGTACACCCTGAATTTAGCACTCTTCTTTCCTTTATCTGCTGGTTTTGATCTTTTGTAGGATCCTCATGACCCTGAACTTTGACTGGATTTTTGGCCTTCATGGCTAACGATCTTATTCTTAAAGAATTTCTCTTTTTAGTCATTTTCAAATAAAAGAGCTTGGTTCGACACATCTCCATAGGTCCTCAATTTCAAGGTGACAAGCTGCATCCAGATTTCGTCCTTCAAGCCTTGTAAAAATTTTCTCCCCTTGTCTCATCATGAATCATGTGAAGGGTATAGCGGGATAGCTTTGTGAATTTGGCGTCATACTCAGCCATAAACTAGTACCGTTGCCACAAATGGGCAAACTCATCCTCCTTTTGTTCTCTTAGACTCGTCGGGAAGTACTTGTCCAGAAAAGCCTCCATGCACTTGTCCCACGAAATCTCTTTGTTTTCTAAGCCCATGGCTCTTTTCTTCATAGACCATCAATAGTACGCCTCGTCCTCTAACTTGTAAGAGGCAAATGCCACCTTGTCCTCCTCCAGACATCTAATCACAGTAAAGATTTTCTCAATTTTTCAGATCTAGATTTCAGCCTTCGTCTGATCTGGGTCACCCATAAATCGATCGTATGCCTTCGTCCTTGGGTTCGCTGGGGATGGCTTTGGGTTGGGTTGACCTTGAGCCATGGTTTCCATTACGTCCGCCATTCTCGCCATGATGGCTAAGCATTCTTCTCGATTCGAGCATGAGCTTGGTCCAATGTTACCTCATTGTCTGAATGATATGTTTAATCCTATAACAAAATAATTAATCAGATTAGAACCTCAAACCGAAATTAATCAAATTCAATCCTCAAATAAGGCATCTCCTTACAACTTATCTAATACCACTTTAAAAGTCACGTCCCAAATTTTGATCCTATAATTAACACTTAACCAATAATTAATTAACCAAATTACTATTTATTAATATTTGGATATGACTTCATGTTGATATCTCAATTGACCACGATAAAATAAATTAAATCATATACAAGATCCAAATAAGTATTATGTCTCTTGTGGCTCCGATACCTACAAAAACATGACGTCGGACCTTACGTAAGGAGCTAATGCTTGTCATCAATAATCAGAGTAAGATAATCTGCGAAAAATAAAACCGCAAGACCAAACCTTTTAATTACTACCAAGAATCCAAACCATCATCCGTCGAACATACACATACATCATCAAAATAACTTAGAACATCGTTAAAGCTGTCCGAAATTTGAACTCAACTAAAATACATCATCTATTCACATTCTAAAGCTGTTCGAAAATAAATACAACATAAAAAAATTGTTCGAAACCATAAAGAAACATTAAACATTTTCATAAACTCATATTAAAATCTCTTCAAACACAATCGTTCTTTATTCCTGTTTTTCCAGCAAGTATCCGCGCATCTTACCTGAAGAGAGTTAGTAAAATAGAGTAAGGAGTAAGCCAACAATTCAATATATATATATTAATCGAATGATCATATACAATTTACATTTAAAACATATCAGAAGGACAATGGATCATGATCTAATGCAATTACATGAATTTCCATAAATCTTTTCCAGGAAATTTAGATTATGATTTGTAGAATTTTTTTCATATTCTTGTTCAATCCTTATCGTCAAAACATGCTAAAATTTGATTTTCTTAGAAACCAAGGGCTAGTAGACAGACCTTATTGACTAAAGGAGTAGACAATCAAAGCCCGAGCTATATTTATTTTCACACAATTAAAAGCATTATGTTATTATTTAAGACTCGTAGGTGGGCTTTCATACATATAATCTTATAGATGTGCCCGAACGGCGTTTTTTACCCGCAGATGATATGTTCGAATCTTAATATACCACTATAATATACTAAGGCATGCTATAATATATTATTAACCCATTGAAATTTAATCATGGTCCGATGAATATTTTTAGGGAAAGTCTATATTTTTCTTCATACTTCATAGTTTTCACATTCTTAAAAATTGCTTATAATTTTTTAACATAATTGTAGAGTTTTTCACATAATTTTGTAATTGTTGAACATATAATACTTAAATTCTGTGTAGGAACTTAGCTATGATAAATTTTAAAGCATGGAATGTAAATTTAGCATGATAATTTAGGAAAATTCATTATAATGCAAAAATCAGCAAACATGTAGAACATCCTATTGAATTTCAGAACATGTAGTGTATAATTTAACATGTAGGAACTCATACTTAACACTTTATAGTCAAGTAAGAATATTGAGTACGAATTTCAGACATGCGGAAGCATAATATCATGTTTTCAGACATGCATGAAAGAATAATTGTAGAAAACAGCAAAGTAATATGAATATTTAAGTTTAGACATGAATTTTGTAAATTTTTTCAACAAAATAAAAGAATTACTCATATATGTTAAACAATATCACTAAAGCTTTGAAAATCAGGACATGATGAACAATGTAACAAGAATTGCTCATGGAATTCAGCAAAGAACAGCAACAAGAGAAGAAAAGCTTGAAATGCACTTGCCTTAGCTTGATTCTCATCAAATTCTAGTTTTAATCAATTTAATTTGGAGTTCCTTGGCCTTCTGTGACGGAACGGATTTTTTTTTTTCTCTCAGTTAATTTTGTTATTCAGAACAGTAACATAAGCCCAAGACTCACTTAAAGTTCTAGGGAAAAACGGGCAGAGTTTTCTCTAAAATTGGGCTAAACAGAAAATATGAACCTGTACAAAACCTGTATACGAACAAGTATAAGCACATATCTATCTATAAATACCACAATTTTCCTACAACACGCTTTCACAGGACTACAGATACCATTCATGACATTTAATTCAACAATCCTACCAATTATATTAGAATCCAGATGAGAAATGCCAACTAGGACTGTATAGAAACCAGAAAGAATATTGCGAAAGCAGAACTATAAACTTGCAGAAGCATAGTTTTCTGTTCATCACTTGCATCAGATACATTTCTATACAGAACCCATATATACATAAATATCCATAAGCATAAAAGAACCATGTATCAAAATTCGGATCTTTACATCCAACAATTTCTTCAAGATAACTTCAAAATACTTCAGAATCTCGAAAGTCTTCCGATTAAGTTCTAAGTCATTCTTTATCGTCAGGTACTAGCTCTACAGTCTCATTTGGAGGAGGAAAAATAGTAAAACAGTGAGTCGATGCCCAACAAGGTACTAAAACATGCAGTGGGTTTTAAAATACAGAACAGTAATGTATTTATATTAAAGCATAAAAGCATTTAAGGTCAGGACTCAAGGAAACAGAATAAGCCTAATTTGACGTTAATTCAAGTTTCGGAAATTAGAAGATAGTAAAATATGCTTTTGTGCAGGATATGTATGCAGATGAATAGTAGCAAGAAAGTACTTATTGTGGCGGTGGCAGAACAGTACATGAAAGCAGAGAAGGCTTAATATAACGAAATCAAGCTTCATAAATCAGAAATTAGGAAACAGAAGTCAGAAATCAGAATTCGATATCAAATAAGTGAGTTATAGAAAACCCTTTTCTATTAGTAAAGGACCCTACCAGTAGACCTTACTAGCGGAGGGAGCGAATAATCGAGGATAAATTGTATTCACTCCACACAATCTAAGGCCAGAAACAGTCATCCTATCTCGTGAAACATCCCTTCTCGCGGAATTCAATACAGTACGCCGATCGGAAATAGTAAACTACCCTCTAGGTTAACGCCATAAGGAAGGGCGGACCACATATAACTCCATGGACAAAGTTATCCTCGATTAGCACCATAATGTTCTAAGGCATGTCGGAGAACCTAACCTGACTGTATCTCAATCACGGGTCCTGATTAATAGTATCAGATATATTTTTCCCTTTTTATTTCATAACCGAAAACCCCTTTCAGTTTCTGAAATCAGTCAGAGTTTTACAATAACTCTTCAGTCAATTTCAGAATGTAAAGTGACGGCCTAAAACCCTTCAGGTTCGCTTCAGAATATACAGATATAGTTAGAAATCCTTTAGATTTGTTTCTGAATATACAGTATAAGCTCAAAGCCCTTCAGTTTTGCTTCAGTAGTCCACAATAATTTATCAGTAAAAGTCCGTGTAAAATTTTCCAAAACAATTTATACCAGGAGCTTTATTTTAGTATCAATTAACTTTTATATAACAGAAGTTACGAGTAAAAATCATTAAAACCCCTTCATTTTCGTACCTAGGGTTTCGCCAAAACTTTCGGATGACAAACGGACACTTAACACATGTATTTTCATAAAATTGAAGCCAGATGTTGCAGTATATATGTATAAATATAAAATCTATCTAAACAATTTGTAGGAATTGACTTTATTTATACAGGACATGGAGAACATGCTTTTAGAGTATAAATAACATTTTTGAGGTACAGAAAAGCAGTAAAATAGAAAATAGCGTCCAAGGTACCCTTGCCCGAGCTCGATTTATAGTTACCGTGATCGGATCGGGACTGGACGGTTGATTTTCCCCTTTTCTTTCTCTTCTCTCTCCTTCCTCTCTTCTCTCCCTTGTTGCTGCTCGTGGGTTTGCTGAAAATGAACCCCAAAACCCTTATTTCCCGTTTAAAATGCGGGAGAAAAGAGATCCTGTGCCTGGGCCTGTGACCGGCGCTCGAGTGCCCATCGAGCCCACAGCGAGCGCAGGGTTTCTGCCGGAGCTCGATCGAGCTCCCAGCGAGCGCAGAGGTTCTGCCAGGGCCTCGCTCAAGTGCGCGGCAGGTGCTCGGCGAGCACGCCCTTAATGGATTTTAGCGCCTGCTGCCGCGCTCGAGCGCGCGGCAAGCGCCCAGCTACTGTGTGGCAAATCAGTATATAGCAGCCAGCATTCCACACTTTTTACTTCCGAAACTCTTTCTTCTATGCATGTTCAGTCTCATCTCAATTATTATTATTTTAATTACCATTAAATTATCATGTTTCGGGTTCGGGACCACACACTCTCCCCCACTTAAAGAAATTTCCTGCTTGAAATTATATAGTGCTACATACTTCAAGAAAACAAGTGGGGATATTTGCTTCGGATCTCCTCTTCGCGCTCCCAAGTGGCCTCCTCCGGTGAATGATTCCTCCAAAGTACTTTCACTAGGGAAATGGTTTTTGTGCGCAACCTTTGATCCTTTCGATCCAGAATCTATAGTTGCTCCTCGACATAGGATAAATCCTTGTCGATAGTCAAGGATCCGTATTTAATCACGTGCGCAGGATCGTGGACGTACTTCCAAAGCATCGATATATGAAATATATCGTGTACGCTCGTCAGACTAGGTGGTAATGCCAACCTATAAGTTACCTCCCCGATCCTTTCTAGAATCTCAAAAGGACTAATGAATCGTGGCTTCAGTTTTCCCTTCACTCCAAAGCGGAATGTTCCCTTAGACGGTGAGACTTTCAGAAAAACGAGGTCTCCTACTTCAAAGCTTAATTCTGTCCTCCTCCTATTCGCATAACTTTTCTGTCTACTTTGAGCCACCTTTAGATTATCGTGGATTAGTTTAAATTTTCTCTACCGTTTCCTTCACAATCTCAGGGCCCAAAATCCTTTTATCTTCAGTCTCCTCCCAATGAATCGGCGACCTGTATTTTCTCCCATATAAAAATCTCAAAGGTGCCATGCCGATACTAGCCTGATAATTGTTATTATAAGTAAATTCAGCCAATGCCAGATGAGTGTTCCAAGTTCCTTTCATTTCTAATACAGAGGCCCTCAACATATCCTTAAGAATCTGAATGGTACGCTCAGATTGGTCATCAGTCTGGGGTGATATGCAGTACTAAATTTCAACTGTCCCCAGTTTCCTATGTAAATTCTCTCAAAACCTCGAGACAATGGGGATCTCTATCAGATACAATGGAGGCAAGAATTTCATGAAGTCTCACAATCTCATTCACATATAATTGGGCTAGTCTATCACATAAATAGGTCGCCTTGATCGCCAAGAAATAGGTTGATTTTTTCAGCCGATCAACTATAACCCAAATGGCTTCATGATTCCTAAGAGTCCTCGGTAAACCCGATACAAAATCCATAATAACATCTTCCCATTTCTAGCTTGAAATCGGCATAGGCTGTAATAATCCAGAAGGTTTTCTCCTTTCAACCTTCAGTTGTTGACACACAAAACATTTCTCCACATAAGCCATAATATTTCTCTTTATGTTCTTCCACCAGAAAGTTTTTTTTAGGTCCTGATACATCTTGTTCGTTTTGGGGTGGATGGTATATCTAGACCGGTTGACTTTCTTCAAAATCTTCTCTTTCAGTTCCCTATCGTCTGGTATACATAGTCGGTCTCTAAACCTCAATACTCCATCAGTCCGGACATTGAAATCAGCTTGAGGGTCCCTACTCAGATCACGTACAATATCGACAAGGAACAAATTATTTACTTGCTTCTCTTTAACTTCGCTAATTATTTCCACTTGGATCTGAAGATAAGATATGAGGATTCTATCACCCTTATCATAACGTTGGATATCACATTGTTTCAGATAATCCAACATTTCTATCTGCTTGATTTGCAATTGAGCCACATATCCCGATCGGTGACTTAATGTATCCGTAACCACATTGGCCTTCCCTGGATTATACTATATCTCACAGTCATAATCCTTTAAGAAATTAAACGACCTCCTTTGTCTCATATTAAGCTCATTTTGGGAAAATAGATACTTCAAACTTTTGTGATCAGAATACATAAGGAACTTTTCATCATACAAATAATGTCTCCAAATTTTCAAGGTAAACACCACAGCAGCTAGCTTCAGATCGTGGGTCGGGTAGTTCTTCTCATGTACTTTCAGTTGTTTAGATCCATAAGTTACTACTTTACCATGCTGCATCAGTATACAACCCAAACGCACCTTGGAGGTATCATAATACACCTCAAAGCCTTCTGAACCCTATGGAATAATCAATACTAGAGCCGTAGTCAAATGATCTTTCAGCTCTTGAAAACTTTGATCACATTTCTCGATCCATTCAAACTTAACCTCATTCAGTAATTGAGTCAAGGTATAGCTATCTGCGAAAAATTCTCTGCAAATCGCCTATAATAACCTACCATGCCAGAAAACTTCTAACTTCAGTCACAGAAGTTGGCCTACTTTAGTTTGTAACAGCCTCCACCTTTGGATCCACAGAAATACCACAATCAGAAATTACATGTTCCAAAAATATCACATTCTCCAACCAGAATTTACATTTACTCAGCTTAGCATACAACTTTTCTTCACGGAGCACTTGGAAGTACTATCCTCAAGTGAGTTTCATGCTCCTCATAGTCCTTTGAAGAGATTAGGATATCATTGATAAAAACCACTATAAATTTATCCGGATATGGCCTGAACACCCTATTCATTAGATCCATAAAAGCAGCTGGAGTATTCGTAAGGCCAAAAGGTATAACAAGAAACTTATAGTGGGCATAACAAGAAACTCATAGTGGCCATAATATGTCTGAAAAGCAGTCTTAGCCACATCATCTGGCTTAATCCTTAACTGATAATAGCCAGACCTCAAATCAATCTTCGAGAACACCTGAGATCCGCAACTGATCAAATAAATCATCAATACGTGGCAGAGGATATTTAGTCTTAATCGTAATTTTGTTCAACTTACGATAATCGACACATAGCCGCAAAGACCCATCTTTCTTCCTTACAAATAATACCGGTGCTCCCCAAGGAGACACACTCGGCCTGATAAAACCTTTATCTAACAATTCCTGTAATTGTAATTTTAACTCTTTCAATTCAGTCAGAGTCATACGATAAGGGGCCTTAGAAATCGGACTAATACCAAGAACAATAGCAATTTCAAACTCAATCTCTCGGTGTGGGGGCAATTCAGGTAACTCCTCAGGAAATATATCCTTGAAATCACAAACGATTAGGATGTCTTTAGCCGGCATTCTATGACTCCCAGTGGTGTAGGCATATGCCAGGTAAACTTTACACCAACTTTTCATCAGATGTTTGGCATGCAAAGTAGAAATCAATACTGGCATCTCCTTCTTTCTAATGCCCTGGAAGTAAAAGGACTCCATCCTAAGATTATTAAAACAAACCCTCTTCAGAAAACAATCAATACTGGCGTGGTATGTAGCCAGTCAGTCCATCCCCAGATTCACATCAAAATCATCCATGTTCAACAATACCAAATCCATAACCAAACATTTCCCATTCACCTCCACCACACATCTAGGATGAACAACATCAATAATCACAGGGGATCCAGTGGGGGTACACACAGACAATTCATAATCCAATATATATGGGACAGTTACAACACAACATGCAAACCTTGGAGAAATAAAGGAGTGGGTAGATCTCGAATCAAATAAGATAAATACAGGAACTTCACAAATAGAAAGAATACCTTCCACAACATTTGGCAATGCCTCCGGATCCTGAATAGTCACTGCGAAGGCCTTTGCTGGAACATTAGGCTTCTTTCCCTCTAGCTTTGGAGGTAACGGACAGTCTTTCACCACGTGGCCTTGCTGTCCATATCTAAAGTATGCTCCCGATGCCTTACGGCATGCTTGCCTCAGGTATTTTCTCCCACAGAAAGTACAATCTGCGGCCGTTGCTCTAGAACCAGTCACTGACTGAGTCGGTACAACACTTTTTCCCTTATCAGTCATCCTCACCTTCTTGGATGGTCCTAAAGATCCCACAGTAGATTTAGAACTAATTCCCACCCAGCTAGCGGTTCTCTTTGCATAAAATTTTTCTATTTCCACCTATTTCTCATAAATGACGGCCCTGCCCAGAATATCAGCATATGTCTTGAGTTTCAGGTTAGACAGTTGCTTTTTGATGTCATCCCGCAGTCCTTGTTGAAACTTTTTCGCCTTTCTCAGTTCATCTTCCACATAAAAAGGCGCAAATCGGGATAATTCAGTAAATTTAGTATCATATTCCGTTACAGTCATATTTTCCTGCCTCAATCTCATGAATTTCAGCTCCTTCTGATCCCGGAGACTGAACGGGAAGTATTTTTTCAAAAAAGCTTTCTCAAACATATCCTAAGCAATCTCCTCGACGGGCACTCCTAGTGCTTTCTTCTTCATATCCCACCAGCTGTCTGTCTCGCCCTCCAGCTTATGCACAGCGAATGTGACCTTTTCTTGGTCTGTACACCGAATCACCATAAATATTTTCTTCGTCCTCTTCAACCATATATTCGCTTTCGTCGGATCAAGCTTTCCTAGGAAGGTCGGTACTCGCTCTGCAGTAAACCTTTCATAAGTCGTAGGAGCAAGAAGTATCGGAATTGGCTCTGGTGCAGGAACCGGAGCCATATGTCTCTGCTCAATAGACTCCACTACGTTGGTCATCATCTCTAATAAGTCTACATACGCGGCCTCTCGATCGTAGGGCGTATTAGCACCACCACGGTTATCTCTTCTACCCCTTCTACTAGCCATCCTATAATTAAGACAAATACAATATTATGACCTCAAGAAATCAATTAAAGGGTGAGATATTTAATAATTTAATGAAATTTAAACCTAACCAAAGAACCAACCTCTTAAGAGTTCTAGTTGCTTTAGTTGCCCCGATCTATTCCTACAGGAATTCAGTACAGAGATTCAAGCCTATGCTTCCGCTTTTCAATCGATCAATTCCTAATGCATTTAATTTCTCTGATACCAATTGTGACGAAACGGATTTTTTCCCCCCTCAATTAATTCCGTCATTCAGAACAGTAACAGAAGCCCAAGACTCACTTAAAGTTCTAGGAAAAAACGGGCAGAGTTTCCCTTAAAACTGGTCTAAACAGAAAATATGAACCTGTACAAAACCTATATATGAATTAGTACAAGCACACATCTATCTATAAATACCACAATTTTTCTACAACACGCTTTCACAGGGCCATGGATGCCATCAATGACATTTAATTCAACAATCCTATCAACTATATCAGAATCCAGATGAGAGATGCCAACTAGGATTGTACAGAAACTAGAAAGAATATAGCGGAAGCAGAACTATAAACCTACAGAAGTATAGTTTCCTGTTCATCACAAGCATCACATACATTTCTATACTGAACCCATATATACATAAATATTCATAAGCATAAAAGAACCTTGTATCAAAATTCGGATCTTTACATCCAACAGTTTCTTCAAGATAACTTCAAAATACTTCAGATTCTCGGAAGTCTTCAGATTAAGCTCTAAGTCGCTTTTTCTCGTCAGGTGCCAGCTCTACAATCTTATCTGGAGGGGAAAAAATAGTAAAATTGTGAGCCGAGGCCTAACAAGGCACTAAAACATGCAGTGGGTTTCAGAATGCAGAACAGTAATGCATTTATATTAAAGTATAAAAGCATTTAATATCAGGACAGTTCAAGGAAACAGAATAAGCCTAATTTGACGTTAAATCAAGCTTTGGAAATCAGAAGACAGTAAAATATGCTTCCGTGCAGGATATATATGCAGATGAACAGTAGCAAGAAAGTACTTATTCGTGACGGTGGCAGAATAATACATGAAAGCAGAGAACGCTCAATATAATGAAATCAAGTTTCATAAATCTGAAATCAGAAAACAAAAGTCAGAAATCAGAATTCGATAGCAAGTCAGTGAGTTATAGAAAGCCCTTTTCTATCCGTAAAAGACCTTACCAGTAAACCCTACTAGCGGAGGGGGTGAATAATCGAGAATAGATTGTATTCACTATATACAATCTAAGGCTAGTAACAGTCGTCCCATCTCGCGGGACGTCCTATCTCGCGGGATTCAGTACAGTACGCCAGCCGGAAACAGTAAACTACCATCTAGGTTAACGCCCTGAGGAAGGGCGGACCACATATAACTCCATGGATAGAGTTATCCTTGATTACTACCATAACGTCCTAAGGTATACTGGAGAACCTAACCTGATCGTATCTCAGTCGCGGGTCCTGATTAACAGTATCAGAAATATTTTTTCCTTTTTATTTCATAACCGAAAACCCCTTTCAGTTTTGAAAATCAGTCTGAGTTTCACAATAACTCTTCAGTCAGTTTCAGAATGTACAGTGACGGTCTAAAACCCTTCAGGTTCGCTTCAGAATATACAGATATAGTTAGGAATCCTTCAAATTTGTTTTAGAATATATAGTATAAGCTCAAATTCCTTCAGTTTTGCTTCAGAAGTCCATAGTAATTTATCAAGAAAAGTCCATGTAAAATTTTTAGAAATAATTTATACCAGGAGCTTCATTTCAGTACCAATTAACTTTTATACAACAGAAGTTACGTGTAAAAATCATTAAAACCCCTTCATTTTCGTACCTAGGGTTTCACCAAAACTTTCGGACAATAAACGGACACCTAACACATGTATTTTTATAAAATTGAAGCTAGATGTTGCAGTATATAAGTATAAACATGAAATCTGTCCGAACAATTTGCAGGAATAGGCTTTATTTATACAGGACATGAAGAACATGCTTTTAGAGTATAAATAACATTTTTGAGGTACAGAAAAGCAGTAAAAATGGGAAATAGTGTCCGAGGTACACTTGCTTGAGCTCGATCTACTGTAACCGTGACTTGGATTAGGACTGGACGGCCAATTTTTCCCTTTTCTTTCTCTTCTCTCCCTTGTTGTTGCTCGTGGGTTTGCTAAAAATGAACCTCAAAACCCTTATTTCCCATTTAAAATGCGGGAGAAAAGAGATCACGTGCCTGGGCCCGTGACCGGCGCTCGAGCGCCCATTGAGCTCACGGTGAGTGCAGGGTTTCTGCCGGAGCTCACTCGAGCTCCCAGCGAGTGCAGAGTTTCTGCCGCGGCCTCGCTTCAGCTTGTGGCAGGTGCCCGGCTGCTGTGTGGCAGATCAATATACAACAGCCAGCATTCCACACTTTTTACTTCCGAAACTCTTTCTTCCATGCATGTTCAGCCTCATCTCGATTATTATTATTTTAATTACCCTTAAATTATCATGTTTCAGGTTCAGGATTTCACACCTTCTCTTTCTCCGTTTTTTTCTTCTCCTCATCTCCTCTCTGAAATTGTTTGAAGAAATCACAGAAAATGAGTCGGAGGTCCCCTTATATACTGAGTCGCGCTGGAGCGCCGCTCGGGTGCAGGTTAGGTACCATGCTATTGGACTGTAGCACTCGAGCACTATTCGGGCGTACTTCGAGCTGGTACATTCTGCCAACAAGCGCCCGAGCGTCCCTTGGGCATGCCTTAGGCGTTAATCCTATGGCCTTTTGCGCTTAGGCGCCGATCAGGCCTCCCTCAGGTGTCTGATTATCTGATCCAATTATGACTTTTTAACCGAATTTTTTATATTATTTAACCTTAATTTTAAATANAATGTTACGGATCACCGTTTCCCGTTTCCCATTTCCCGTCCCCATTTCCCGTTCTCCGTTTCCCATGCCCCGTTTATATAAATATTGAATTGTGTTGAATGAAAAAAAAAAGAAAATCAATTTCGTCTCTTCTCTCTCGCTCTATCTCTCTTGTGATTCTCTCTCTTGTCTGGTCTTCTCTCTCTCTCTCTCTCGCGTCTGTGGTCCTCTTCCTCGATCCCTCACCCTAATCCTCCTGTTCAGCACGCCGCTGCCTCCGCTGATCTCCCTTTCCGCTGGATTTCCTGTCACCGACGCCGGCACCACCATGGAGGTCGTATCATTTGGTGCTCTCATTGAGACGAAAGCGGAGGCGAACGACGGACGAGCTTTCGCTGCGTGCGAAGAGGCTATGGCCGAATGGGCCAGTGCGTTGAAGGATCTCCGAAGCGCTGTCGACCGATTGGGCACCCAACTGTCCACCATGGCTTCAGCAGCAGCACAAATATGCTCGCCACGCACCGACACCAGCCAGTCACTCCTCCGACTCGAGCGCGACATTGAACGGTCAGCGACCTCTTCACCTTCTGTAATTTCTTCTGCTTCTCCTCCACCCGCTCTACCAGTCTCCCCAATCGAATCGTATCGTCACCCTTACCAACCGGGAATTGAGCCCACGGTGTGTTCTGTACCACCAGTGCCCCACATAATCTTCCCTGCTTCCCAGTCGTATTCAACTTCATCACCGTCTTCGTTTTCCACCTTCGCTAATTCCTCTGTAATGTCAAACTTACCATCGGACACTGAAGTGCTTCGAGCCTCCATTACTGAGCCTTTGCCGAGTCTGACTCGAACCGATAAACCTCCTCCACCACACAGCTTTTCAAGTCCTTCACAGGTCAGGACTTCACCCCTTTCCGAACTCTTCACTACTAATTGTCCAATTCTCCTTTGCTGGCCACTAACCAAGCAGCCAGAACAAACCTTGGCGGAGTTACCGAGTCGAGAGCTCCTATGGTGGAAACCGGTGACAGTATCAAACGCTTCCGGGATGGTACACGGGGAGGAAGTAAAAGTGGATACCGGTCAAGTAAGATATCCTCACCTCTTGCCCATTCCTGTCTGCAGAAAATCCACTTCCACCTTATCCCAGTGCCCTTTGTCCGAATGGCCACCACCATTTTCCTCTAGGAATTGTAAGGAGGGCGACTCTGTTCTGCTTGCCACCACAAACTCGGCAACTCCAATCTTCAGAACAATGGGAGTTTGTGCCAACCGAAAGCGTGGGTTGTGCGTTTTTACTGTAAAGCCTGCCTTACTTCCATGCTGGTTTTCCCTACCAAAGTTGGCATCGAGCGTTGATAATGTTCAGTTTGGCTATGGCCGAAAAGATGAATTGACTGTAGTTGTTACATGCAACCGAAATGGTGAGAAGGAAGTCAGAGCTCGTCGGGAAGGGCTGGAGCATCAGAGAAGCACTAAAGGAGGTGCTCTGCGTGTAACTGATAATATGGGTCGACATGCTGCTATACTGCAATTGCAGTCTCCTCTTACTGAGAAACCATCCAGAAAAGCCCATACTATCCTCGACTCTGTGCAGGGTATTTCCCAACGAGCTGATGATCTGGTTCCCGAAGCAATGTATCTAACGGCCAAAGTTCTTCAGCAGCTCAGGAGACTAATTGAAATTACTAGTGTCTGCTATGTGAGGATTCCAAAAATGTTTGCAGCGTCGGGGCTGTACATTGGTGTGGAAGGTGCGTCACCTTCCTCAGCTATTAAAATTGAGGGAGCATATATACCTATAAACCATTTGGAAGAGGCTTGGGAAGAAAGTGGTTGTCTAATGTATAACCTTGCTGCCAAGCAATATCCAGAGAGCCTCATAGGTGCGAACTTGGGGCTTGAAGTGCTTTTGGTGGATCTGGGAATAATTAGTCTGGGAATCCTTGGCAACCTTGTTTGCCCTGAAGCCCTTATAACACAAATAAGCTTCACAAGGGGATTGATGGAGACAATTATAGACCAAGTGTTGGTAAATGCTACCACCTGTTTGGGTGAACCCTGTCGGGTTCCAACCTTGGGTCTTCAAGGGTTGGGGTGTGCTGTTTGGGCCAGTGTATTGCAGCCCGAACACAGTTTCAACAGGAATCTTGGGATTTCTACACCTGCCTTAAATCCACAGCTTGTGGCAAATGGCGTATCATCCCCTCTCTATGTTTTCAAGAGCAAATTTGCAGAAGACATTCATCACTCAGAGTCCAATGAAGAAATATTTGGTGTTCTTTCTTTTGTATTTTGGACTCTAACCCTGCTTCCTCTTTTCAAGTATGTCTTTATAGTCCTTCAAGCTGATGATAATGGAGAAGGGGGAACTTTTGCCCTGTATTCCCTGATCTGTCGGCTTGCCAGGGTAAGTCTTCTTCCCAATAGGCAGGTTGCTAATGAAGCTGTTTCAACATATAAGCTTGAACACACTCCGGTGGTGAAAAACAGCTTGAGGGTTAAAATGCTGCTCGAGAAGCACAAGCGCTTGCACACAGCATTGCTAGCGTTGGTTCTTCTTGGCACCTGTATGGTCATCGGAGACGGACTTCTCACTCCGGCCATTTCGATTTTCACTGCAGTTTCTGGCCTTGAGTCTTTGATGTCTCCAGGACATCATCCATATGCAGTGATTCCTATAACATGTTTTGTATTAGTGTTGCTATTTGCTCTCTAACACTACGGTACACCTCGAGTTGGATTTATCTTTGCACCGGTGGTGTTGGTTTGGTTACTTTGCATAAGTGCCCTTGGCTTGTACAATATCTTCCACTGGAACCCACACGTCTATGAAGCACTCTCACCTTATTACATGTACAAGTTCTTGAAGAAGGCAAGGTTGAGTGGCTGGATGTCACTGGGTGGAATTTTGCTGTGTATAACAGGGTCTGAGGCAATGTTTGCTGATCTAGGACACTTCTCCTATACTGCAATTCAGATTGCTTTTACTTTTCTTGTCTATCCAACACTCATATTAGCATACATGGATCAAGCTACATACTTATCAAAGCATCACCAGAACAGCACAGAAATTAGTTTTTACCTTTCAGTTCCAGAAAGGGTGAAGTGGCCAGTACTTCTTGTAGCTATACTTTCTTCAGTTGTGGGAAGTCAAGCAATCATTAGTGGAACATTCTCTATCATCAACCAGAGCCAGTCACTTCGGTGCTTCCCCAAAGTCAAAGTGGTTCACACATCTGAGCAGATACATGGGCAGGTCTATATCCCAGAGATCAACTGGATTCTGATGACTCTTGGCGTTGCTGTGACTATTGCATTTAGAGACACTAAACATTTGGGGAAGGCATCAGGATTAGCTGTGATGACAGTGATGCTGGTGACCCCTTGCCTGACCTCCTTGGTTATTATCCTATGTTGGCACAAACCTCCTGTGGTGGCTCTTTGCTTCCTACTCTTCTTCAGCTCTATCGAATCGCTCTATTTTTTCAGCTTCCCTTGTAAAATTCACAGAAGGTGCTTGGCTCCCCATTCTCCTGGCTCTTGGCCCAAGCTTGGGAATCTCCCGCGTACCCGAAATTGGCCTTGTTTTTATCGAGCTTACCACGTGAAATTCCCGGCTAGTGCACTTGATGGGAAGATCTCTCTTGGTTGTGATAGCGTCATATGGCGAGCCTATGTATATGGGCTGGTGAGTATGGTGGAAAGGTGCAAAATTGAGGAGTATGCCACTATGGATGGGTTTGATCGGGTTTGCGAGGCCACGTCAGAAACCCATGCTATTTCTTATGGGACTTTTCTTTTTATCAACCTTGACGACAAGGTTACATTCAAGGATACGGCAATGTTACGGATCACCGTTTCCCGTTTCCCATGCCCCTTTTATATAAATATTGAATTGTGTTGAATGAAAAAAAAAAGAAAATCAGTTTCGTTTCTTCTCTCTCGCTCTATCTCTCTTCTGATTCTCTCTCCTGTCTGTTCTTCTCTCTCTCTCTCTCTCTCGCGTCTGTGGTCCTCTTCCTCGATCCCTCACCCTAATCCTCCTGTTCAGCACGCCGCTGCCTCCGCTGATCTCCCCTTCCATTGGATTTCCTGTCACCGACGCCGGCGCCACCATGAAGGTCATATCAAATAATCAAATTTAATATTCATAGCCAAGACCCTAAAGGTTGAGCTCGTCATATCTACTATGCTAGCTCCAATATAATCATGATACACATTAGAAACTACAATCAATAGTTATTTTGACTAAATTTGGCCAAATTCAGACTCGATTCTTATTAAATGGTCGAATTACCACAATGTTGATAAGTAATACATTTTTAATTTAATAATAATAATTATTATTATTATATGATGTCACACGCACATTGAACAATGTCAATCCACCTTACGTATGAAATAAATATTTCTGCGTCGAAGATTGCCCAACNCCCCCCCCCCTCAATAAAAAGTTTTGAGTGATTCTGCATCATGATATTTCCTGAAGTTTCGGCAAGCCTGTGTGTTTGGCCCATATTTTTTACAAGCACTTAGGATGTGATGTTATATGTTCCAGTGCATGTGGCAACATAAGGTACAAAAGAGGACATCAGATGATGATATACTTGTATGTATCATTAGAACACTAGTTGAATGCCTGAGGCCCCATATTGTGGGGTCTAGTGATGGTTATATGTGCTCGCGAGTACTGTTATTGTATTCTGACGAATAAAACTCTTCTTCCCCCAAAATATTCCTGTAGTGTGATGTGAAGCTTAAATCCTCCCTGCTACTCCAGGCTGACACATCACTATAAATTATTTTAGTTTTCTTTGAAACTAATGATACATGACTTATTTCTAACATCCAATAGCCCCGATTAACTGAATTTATGTCATCACATCAATTTCTTCACCATTCTCTTTCTATTGCCATGATTTGTTGAGAAAGTATTGAAGTCTCCTCACCATGTCTCATGAATGGGGGTGGCTGTAAGCATTAGATTGGAAGATCAAAGGGGAATAATTTGCAATTTGAATGTTATTCAAGATAATCAGATATGAAATTAAGTTATTCTGTTTAGGCAATTCATATTTAGACCAGGTAATTTCTTTACTTTATGGACTTACAGGGTATGGTCCACACTCAAAAACATATATGACATTCGGAAGCCTTAAGAAGTCAAAATTCTGTTTCTGCTTGAGTTTCTTTCTAATACTGTTGAATGTCTTTGTGTGGTGACAGATGCATCAGTGATGATGCATAATTTTTTTTTTTTTTGATAATTGATGAGTTTTTTAATCCATTTCCAACTGTTTGATTATTATTGTAGACTGTTTTATTGTTTTTTAATTCCTTTGCAGATGCAGTGATTCCTATAACATGTTTTGTATTAGTGTTGCTATTTGCTCTCCAACACTACGGTACACATCGAGTTGGATTCATCTTTGCACCAGTGGTGTTGGTTTGGTTACTTTGCATAAGTGCCCTTGGCTTGTACAATATCTTCCACTGGAACCCACACGTCTATGAAGCCCTCTCACCTTATTACATGTACAAGTTCTTGAAGAAGACAAGGTTGAGTGGCTGGATGTCACTGGGTGGAGTTTTGCTGTGTATAACAGGTAAAAGTGGAAGCTGCGAACTCATACAAAGTCATATAGTTGTGGTTCATTATAGGTTTTTGCGGATATATCTCCATATATTAAGTCACAAGTTTTAATCATTGAGCATCTATGATCCGTTTTATTCTCAATTGTCCTCTTCTCCGAACCTGCAAAAAATATTTTGAGTATAGATCTAAATAGGCATTGTGACATGCAATGCAACCATCACAATATGGCCGCAACAATCCTTATGTTTGCTGATTATGCATCCACCTGCAATACCATGATTTGAAGCTATGATTTTGAGCGTTAAACATTGGAAAGACAGTGAATTGTAGTCTATGTTCATCACATGACATTACATAATCTCACAACACTCATTTTTCACCAAAGTACTTAGTGATTCTATGGAACTGGTTGGTTTCACATAATTCTTGTCATGCTGAACTGTTGTCATTACTGTAATGTCATAGATAGTATTATTACTCCTATACTCGATTTGTGTAACTAGCATGGAGCCCACATTTTATGAGCAGAAAAAATAGAATCCCTTATTAATTGGAAAGAAGATTACTTACTATGCTCAGTCAGCAATTCACGACCAAGCTCACCACTGTCAAGTTATTAGGCTAAATGAACAAACTTGAATAAAAAGTCTAGACTTGTTCAATAAATGGTTCAAGGTTAAAAACTGGGTAGCGAGGCTTGCTTATATAACTGAACTTGGTTTATTATGCTTTCGAACTTGTTAGTAGCTCTTTTAATGTCATTTGAATTATTCATTTAAGACTTTTTTATACTTGCTGAAGGGTTTGATAAATCTATTATATGTTATTCTCCATCTGTCATAGAAGATAGTGAGATCAATTGATAAAGTTTAAGTGCTAACTACTACCAACAAGTGCTCTTTCTTTTTCCTACACCTGTGATAACAGAGGGCCCAAGGGAGCTTGATTATTGGGCCAGTGGCCTACTTTAGGCGCTATAAGTGGTATCAAAGCTGACTTGTGACCATGATGTGCTAGCTTGTAGGCTTTTCTCTTTTGTTCCTAAGCCCTGAAAGATTTTTGTGCTTTGAGTTCTGTAATTTGTGATTTGGTATTTTGTGCCACACTACCTGCCTACTATAGAAGTTATGGGAGCCATTTGTAATGTGCCGTGAGGAGGAAATTGCATATTTGAACCAGAGAGATTGCAAGATGCCAAGTTCCACATCATTTTTGAAGCTTCTCTTCAATTTATAAGGACAAAGGCCCTAAGAGGCTTGGTTGGGAGGGTAATGGCTAGCTCTTGACACAACATTGTATTTGGAAGTAATCCTAGGCATTATGTAACAAAATTTGTTTGTTGAATACTCATTTTGATAAGTGTCACATATTATAACCATATTGAAGCATGCTAACTTGTTAACGATTTCCAAAAATGTAATACAAAGTCTTAAACCTAGAAATTCAACTTATGATGTCTCATTTACATCCATAGGCAATGGTGAGCAGCCTGTTACTGAATTCAGAGATCTTGAGCTTTTTCTGATAGAACACATGTAAGGTGCCTTCATTTTCTTTGGTAAGTCTGAAAAATAGGTGCTAAGAGTGCCTTCAAATTTTCCTTCAATTGGTCTTTGAATGAGAAAATTATTTTTGTTTTCAAGGGTTTTTAACACTTAATCACAATTTCTTTTTTTTCAATTTTTCCATATTATTATCCGAAATTTGTATTCCGTTGACAGCGTACCACTAGGCTTAGTCCTGCTATGAGTTTTGGTTAAAATGAGGAAAATATGGCATGTCATGGGGACATCTAATTAAATATAAATTTGGGTATTTTGTCGATCAAGTGTCAATTGTCCACATCGGATCATCAAAAAGTTTATGTGAAAAAAAAAAATGATTAAGTTAATGCGTTGATGGATATTCAGCCATTATAGAACAATTGGATGGAAAAATTCACTGAATTAACCTGAAAGGGTAAAATGTTCATATAATGAAAATTATAGGTTATAAGATCAAAATCCAAAGATTTATTTTTAACATAGTAAATTTAAATAAATAGATGAATTATCAAGGTTAATTGTGAATTCAGGTCAAAAATGAAGTATTGGACCGAAGTGAGTTAGGCTCGAGTGGCATATGTATGTATTAGAGTCACACATGTTTAAGGTAGAATTGCCATACCTGATGTACACATGATGAGTATTTGTATGTGTTAGTTTTAGAATCTTAGTATCTGAGACACGCCTAATTGGTGCTCGTTTGTAGCCATGATTTGGGCATCATGTTTAATGTGCGTCTGATGGGCACATGAGTGCCAATCTATTATTCAAAGAGGTTTTTGACTGATTTTCTCTAAGTATTTGAAAAGGAGAGAGAAAGGAAAGCGGAAAAGAGAAAGAAGAAGTGAGAGGAGGAAGAAGAAAGCAAATTCAAGTTAATTTTAAATGAATTCAAGCTACTATTTGGTAAATCAAAGCTAAGACAAGTGCATCTAACTCCCATTTCTTCCTTTGTTGTTAGATCTTTTTGAAATCTCTGAGTATTTTTTGTTTGAATGCTTATGCATGTAATATTTTGCTTACTTCCTTTGATTATATTTTACGTGTATGTCAATTGATTCCCATTTTATAAAATTTTTGAAAGCTGATATCTTAAATTCATATTTGTCATAATCAAATCCTAAAATATTTGTAAATATGTTTTTACATGTCGTCTTTTTGTTGATAAATTGATGAAAATTCTACTTTAATTTTGATAAATGTGATTTGTTTTTCTAAAATTGTGAAA
>JAODPA010048251.1:0-11664 GCA_025585075.1 Nepenthes mirabilis | reverse complement strand
TATATATATATACATATATAACTCCAGCGTGCATGACTAGCACGTGGCGTTATCGGGTTGATGATTTGTAACGGACGCTGCCTTGCGACACTACTTATATCGAAGCGCGCCGTCTTTCTTATGGATTCAACCAAGTCAGAGTGAAAGAAAATCAGACGGGAGAATTGGAAATTAAGCAACGAGAGTGAGGGAGAGAGACGGAGTGGAGTTGTTTGCAGGTTTTGTGAGCTGTTGAAATGGCCAATCTGTCACAATCTCTATCCTTGAACGCGGTGTACGGCCAGGCTTCCTCGTCCTCGAACCCAACTGGAGCTCCGGGCAACGTTGATAGGAGAATGCAGTCAGCGGAGGCACTGGTGCTAGATCTCAGTAACCCTGATTGCAGAGAAAACGCCCTGCTTGAACTTTCCAAGGTAATTTTATACTCCTTTCTGCATCTTATTTCGTTATTTGATTATTAGATGTATGTTTATTTGTGATAGAAACAAGTGTTTCTTCACGAGTAGAAAAAAATTGTTTCCCGTTGTTTTGATATTTAGGGTTTTGATTTGGTACGATTTTTGTGTGTTTCAAAGTGTTATAAATTGGGGTTTTATTATGCACATCACAATTTTGCAAGAAGATCAACGTTTTGATGTTTTGCAAACTTGTCCAACAAAATTTAGGGAGCATTTTCTTAGATGAGTTTTCAGCAAGTACTTCTTGAGGTAAAATAGTCATAATCTGCAGTATTGATCAAACTTTAATTGTTCTGGAAATATTTAGATCAATGTTTGAATCATTTGGTTGGTTTAACATGAAGACAACCATGAAAACTAAGGCAAATTCGAGTTTTCTTTGTTTGGTTTAGCATGAATGAAAGAGGAAATCTTAAAAATTCATATTTGGACAATCATGTCATTGTTGTATATAGCCATATAACATTCCTGATCACATAAAGAGAAGCCATACTATGTCGGTCAATAACAATGAGAGGTATAGTACAAAGGCGTTGATGACCTGCTCTAACCACACATCAGTTTGCATATCCGAAACAAAAAAATTTACACTTCTTCAAAATAAAAAAGAAATCCCATTGGGGNNAAGAAGCATGCAAAGTCACCAAAAGATGACTGACTGTAGAAAAGGAAAAGGCTTGTGTTCTACTTTAACATTGATGAGGGATTGATGGAGAGACAATGAAGAAGATGGAGGAGAGGATGCAGAGACTGGTCTAATTAATGGTGGGCGGCCAGTAGTTTAGGTTATAGGGTAATACAGTAAATCATACTTTCTCATCTTTTTTGCTGAAGAAATTCACCCTTCATAGTTTTCCTTATTTTCCGTGTTATTCTTTAATGTAAAACTGTGTAAAAATAGTTACATAAATATCACTAGAGGTCTTCATTGTTTATACAGTTTTAAATTCAATTGTTTTCCTCCTAACAAATCCAAAACTCAAGTTTTTGTGGTCACTCGATCATCAATTGTTACTCATTAAATAGGGATACAAAAATAGTTTTTCTGGAGTATGATGTTTCTTATTATTGTTTGCAGAAGAGAGAATTATTCCAAGATTTAGCTCCTCTCTTGTGGAATTCATTTGGTACTATTGCTGCTCTGCTACAGGTATGCTTTGTCTATGGGTATGTTGATAATATACTGATGATGGTGTCCATAAATCAACAAATTGCCAATTGCAATAATATTCTCTGAAAAGATGGGGACACCATCAAACAAAAACAAGTCAGAATCACAAGATTCCATTAAGAAAGCACAAGATACTGTGCATTATCTGTTACACTGTCTGAATTACTTGACAGAAAAGAATTTTATTATTTTCCTTCCGTGGAAAATATCAACTTACTATGGGATGATTAGGTAAAACAATTTTATTATAAGTTTTTGCTGGTTTATTAGATTCAATTTTACTGATGGAACCCTTTGTTCAAATTGCAGACTTTCCAGATAAACCATGACGCCGAAACATTGCCTGGGGAATAAATTAGAAAATGTGGAAAAATATGTGGCATAGAAAAACGGAAGAAAATATTTGTAAAGAAAAGTTATATTTAGGAGAAATCCCTGCAGTCCTTGTTGGACACCTCCAATCCTCCCACCCTCCAAAGTCCTGCTCCTGCTCTCAACTTTCTTATGAGGGAGAGGGGGAGAGAGCGATCAATTGAATGGAGTAAGGGAGAGGGCTGGGAGAGGCAGTGGCAAGAAGGGGATGGGAAGGGCAGGAGAGAGTGGACAAGGGGAGGTGGGAGGTGGGAGGAGGGAGTGGGGTCATGTGGGTGGAGTGATTGTTCTTTTCATTTTCTCTTTACGAGTTTTCTCTTTGATTTCAATGTTTGTACTTATCTCCAATGTAGATTTTTGTAGAATGGCTTGCTGCCATGTGAGTATGTGACACTTGATGTGGATAATTGCACCAAAGGGTTCCATTGGCATAAAATACAACTAGGAAGTGCAGGCATGAACTTGAGATAGGAAAATGGTGCAAACAATGAGGACATGTTACGTTAAAAATAGGACGCGATACACTAAGACATTGTAAGCAAAAATTCACCTTTTAATTGATATGGGAATATAATTGATAAAACAACATTAATTCACACTAATAAGCTCTTGAAACTCTATAACCATGAAAATGGTGTCTTCATTGGTTATAAGATCTCTCTCCCTCTATATTTTACTTGTTTAGGGGAACATAGACACTGCAAATGCTTCAGAATTTCTTTGCTTTTTTATATTTTTGTGGAATCACTTCAGACTGCTGTTATCTCTCTCTATCCATTTTTCTTGTTTAATGGGGAAGGGTTAGGTCTCTTCAACAAGAGACTAATTTTTCTGGTACCTTTCTGGTAATTAGCACAAAACTATCTAAGATTTCTTAAAGAACCGTTTTTTGTTTGAAAAAGGTCAAAACATATCCCTAGCATGCCTCAACGAGCCCCCAATTTATCCTGAATGTGTCCCTAGATTGTCTGAATTAAATAAAAAATTGCAAATGAGTCCAAGCATGTCCGATACTAATATGCTACTCTGAGAAAGTGTCCATGCTTCCTTGAAATACAATATAATAGAATAGTATACTTATATGGTCAAATATATCCAAGTGAAATCTGGAATACTGTTAATTCTACCCAATAAATTCAGAATTACATTCACATTCTCCCCAATTTTTTCCCTGCCTTCATTTCAAACAAGGAGAAGGCAATTTCAGAAAACTTAAAAGCTATCATGCCTTTACTCACTGAATTTTACTACTTGCAGGAGATTGTGTCGATATATCCTGTGTTGTCACCACCAAGCCTAACTCCAATACAATCAAACCGTGTCTGCAATGCACTCGCTCTTCTTCAGGTTGGATCCCTCTTGTTTGCCATGTTATTTGGCACACTTTTTTTTTCCTGGAATGTCATATCCAGTGTGCGGTCTATTTATGCCAATTTTATGCACAAACTTGTGGGTAAGGGCATGTATTTCTGCAGCTTATTGCTCTATAAGCCGAAAGTAAAGAAATTTGTTCCAAGCTGGCAAAATTACATCCCCTCCCCTTCCCTCCCCTCCCAGCATATATAATATAAGGTGGAAAAGAAAGTGCAAGTCATTCATTCTCTACAATCCGTATAGAATTCTTGAATAGCCACTCTTAAGTTAATCATAGTCCTATGCTATATCTGTGTATATGTTTGTGATTTGGGAAAGCTTCATAGACCACCACCAGTCCTGTGTTATGTAGTCCTCAAGCATTTCTGAAAAAGCAAAGTGCTTTCCTAGAAAGATTGTTTAGTGGAAGAATATCTCCCTTTGGCATGGTGATTCAGTGAGCAAAATCAAAGGGTAGATTGAGTTCTGGATATATGTCTCATAAGCATTTGCATATAATTCAAAGGTGAACTCTACTAGTAGGTGAAAAGGTAGTGCTGCCTTCAACAGGGTTTGCAGATGCTCGAACATTGCATTCACAACAAATCTGAGATGATTAATTGAGCATTGTAGCCTTAATCTATAATACATAGCAGAGTCATTATAGATACTGATGTTCGCTAACAATTTAGAGAACAACAAGCAATAGAAGGTCTGGTCATCGAAATATGTATAAAATAATTCACAGTTGTTTGTCATATCAAGGTTTCCTGGCTAACTGATGGTCTGGAATTTAGGGTGCAAAAATCACTTGGTCGGTTCCTGTTTGTTGTAGTCCTGGTCTCTCCCATGCCTTTTAACTCCTGTTTGTCCAACATTAGTTCTGTTGATTGCAGACTTGATAGTTGAAGGTTTTTCGTCCTGCCTAATACTATATTTCTTCAAGCTGTATTAACGCTACTTGTTTTTGTTTGCATTCTGCAGTGCGTAGCCTCCCACCAGGACACCCGGATGCTATTCCTGAATGGTAATTTTCCTGATAAAAATTATGAAGGATTTTTTTTTTAATGTGTTTGGGTCTACTCATTTAAATTCTTTGTGTGAGAATGGGGAGCACCCTTAGTTGGCGTGAATATGGGGGCTTTTTTTGTCTTTATATAATTCTAGGGTAGTTGTCTATTGCCTTAGGTACAGTGTTGTTTCTCATGTATATTTTACTAAGGAAGAAATATCAGCACCAAGGATTAAATTGACAAATTCCCACCTTACTTTTGCCTTTAGAAGGCAAGGGATATACCACTAGAGCCACATGAGCAGATGGTCTATAACATTGAACTGGTGCTTCTACATCTTTAAATGAAAATTTATTATTGTCATCTTCTCCTCTATCTGAAAATCTATAAAGAGTCTTCCTGAGTTGTGAACTCATGTCTGAGATCTTGATCAGTTTGGGTATAATAGGATACAGTACCTTGAACTGAATTATGACATGACTTTAAACTGCAAAAGTTGGGTGTGTTTCTGATCCACAAGACTGTTCCAAGTGACCAGAGCTGTCAATGAAGATTGATGTCATGAGGCTAATGATTTTCCAACTTAAATAATCTGGATTGACTGTCTTTTTACTTTCTTTAGAATTTCTGTAGATTGAAAGGAATTGCATACTCCTAGAGTTTGCCCCAGGACAAAAAATGAAGGGTGTTATATCTCTGTGTATTGTTGCCGACTACGTCAGAAATCATGCCAAATATTAGTTGAGGATCTAAGGCAGTTCTTTTTTTTTATACTAAGAATCATATTAGGAGTGCAGTCTTCTTCACATTTTTGTGGATTTCTTGTGCATCAAGTTTGTAATTTGCTATGTATGCTAATTTAATTTTTTTTCAAAAGAGAGAAGATGGAAAAGAATTTAATAATGGAAACTGATCTAGTGAAAATTTCTTTAAAAAATACAAAAGAGAATAACTTTGAATGCAGCAGTCTGTTGAGATAGTACTTTACTGTGAAATCAGAGAATATGTGCTGGGATTGGTTTGTTAGGTTTGGGCTTTATTATTTGCTTTTTTCTTTTTCTTTTTTTTTTTGGGGGGGGGGGTCTATAGAATCTGTTTTCTGTGGATGTGGTACCATGTTCATCAGTTTATCTCCACAATTCATATTTTGCATACTATCTATATAATTGCCCAGATTTTATTTCAATAGTTGTGTCTTGGAGATTAGGTGCTTTCTCATGTCCATTAAAGTCAAAATTAATTATCTTGGTGACCTTTCTGTGCTTAGTGTGAATCCTCATTGTCAAAATATATTATGATGGTACCTTTCTTTACTTTGTCAGAACATGAAAATTCCCGTATGGACATATATATCTTTTTGTATGCATGATTAGAAACTGAAAGAAATGAAAATTATATCTTAACCGACATTTCTTCTTTTCAGCCCATATACCTTTGTATCTGTATCCTTTCCTGAATACAACAAGCAAGTCAAGGCCATTTGAGTATCTGAGGTTGACTAGTTTAGGTGTCATTGGTGCTCTGGTGAAGGTACCTCGTCATTGCTGGAGTATTATTTTCATATGCTTTTGAATATTTTGACTTTTTGAAGTTGATTTAACATCTCATTTATCTTGTTTCTGTGTCGGAAATTAGTATGAATGTACCCCTAGCATTTTTTTTTCTTCTTTGCAGCTAAAGTTTGTTACCATCTGATATGAGAGCAGATCAGATTTCAATAGTGATCTAGGCAATAGAACCGGATGTGTCTAGTTGAACCTGAATATTTACTTTTTGGATATTAGAATTTTCCGTCACTGCAACTTGCAATTGTTGGCATATTTCTAATTGCCCCATTCATGATCCTTCCCCTATACTAGGAAAGGAGTGTCTAACTTGCTTGTGTTCTGAATTATACTGCTGCTGATGTCCAGGAGGGAATGAGTAATACATAATTTTCTACTGATAAGATTAGTGGCAACCTTTCAACAGCTAATGCAAGCTTGTGTCGGATCTTTTGATGCGTTCATGAGACCTAATATTGTTATCATCGTGGTATCCCTGTAATTAACAAAGGACAGAATTGATTGGTGGTTAAGAATTAATTTAGCCTATACCACTTCTTGTGAAAAGGTTTGTTTTGGTTTAGATTAATGGCAACCTTTCCTTGTAAGGGGAAAGCAGAAGGACAAGTGGTACCTTTAGTATATTTCTTCAATAAACTCTCTCTACAGACAGACAGACACACACACAGATTTACATGCTTAAACTTTCTCGCATAATTTTGTTTATTGGTGAGTCAATTATCATTAAACTGCCCTACAAAATGCCTAAGCTTATAAGCAGTTGTTTGGCCATCTTGGAAAAAAAATCTATTGAATGTTTAATTTAAGGAATTAGTTTATAGTTTTTCTTATAATTTTTTTCTTCAGAGAGAGGCTCCGGGTGAAAATTTGTTCACATTGCATATTTACTTGTATGGAGGATTCTTTTGGTGACTTTGTTAAAGCATGTAGGATCAGCTCCTTTCTTTGATAATTGCTAGAAGTAAATCAAATCAGGTTGAAGTACCAAATCAGGACATGGGTTCTCTTGGAAACATGTAGCCACATGGAAGTAGACATGTTGATTGAGCACCTTATTATGCACAGAATGCTCAACTTTGATAATTTGAAATTCCAGGTGCTATATTATTTTTTCTGCTATTTACTGCTCATGTCACTATGTGGTTTGGTGCATACTAGAACTTGTAAAGCTGAAAGCCTTCCTTTTCCATATGCACATTTGTCCCTCCTCTCTATACATGAAAAGCTAATTGGAAAATGGGTTTACTATGCAGTAGATTATATATACTGATACCATTGTCCATGAGATGCTGTTTATGTGCCCCATGTTTTTAACTTAACCTTTTGATTTGTTTCCCTTTGCAGGTTGATGATACAGAAGTCATAAGCTTCCTCCTTTCAACTGAGATAATTCCGTTGTGCTTGCGAACCATGGAAATGGGCAGTGAATTGTCAAAAACAGTGAGTGCTTTAGACCTATTATTTTTTATGTAAGAACTCAAGTCTAATATTATTGTGCTAACATTTTATTTTTTAGGCTCAATAGCTTATCTCTAGTGTGTGGATTTACAGGCCTCTAATAGGGCTGCTTTCATTGCCCCCACCACCTCAAAAAAAGAGCTCTAAGAATGATTTGGAGTTATTAACTTTCTTTATAATATGACCAAAACGGCTTGCTAGTTGTTAGCATGGATGAACATGGGTGCCAAATTTGAGAATGACAAGTCTGTCTTTGTTTTCCTAGCTTTCATGTAGATTTTGTTCAAACTTGAAGGAAGTTCTCTTTTCTAAAAACTTCCCTAATCTTGCACTAATCCTGGTCTTGGCTAGCAGATTCTTATGTGCAGTAGGATATGGATTATTTAAAAAGCCCATTGCAGAGAGTAGAGGCCTTGGGGCTATAGTTGCTTAAAATTAATTATATTTCATTGAATCTGTTGTGGATTCTGTCTAGACCTAACAATGACATGCCATAGTAATTACATGCCAGCCTTTTTATTTGTTATACTGAACATTCATCTATTAAGCTGGCTAGAAAACAGCACCTCTTCCTACCTCTTGACTTGCTGAATTGTTAAATCTGCAGCACTAGTTCTCTACTTGTATTTTCCAATATTTTATTGGATAAGAACTTCACTTCATCCACAAACATTATCATCTAATCTTCTCTTATTTCCAAATTGTTGGAGTTTTATACCGACACAAACCTCTGTTTGATGCTACTTTATTTTGTGTAAGAAACTTGTTTTTGAGAAGATATCTTCTCTAAATTAGTAAATTACCTTTGATTGCATGGGGTTCGGTTTCAGGTTGATACTAGTCTGCTATTGTTTAATGCTGGCAGGTCGCTACATTTATTGTCCAAAAGATTCTTTTGGATGATGTGGGCTTGGACTATATATGCACTACAGCAGAGCGGTTTTTTGCCGTTGGACGAGTTTTGGGCAACATGGTTGCTGCATTGGCCGAGCAGCCATCGTCTCGGCCACTGAAACACATTATTAGATGTTACCTTCGACTTTCAGATAATCCAAGGTGGTTATTATTACTCGGTGGCTTAGTTAGCTGCAGATAGCATTTAACATTATCTTTTTTGTTAACATATTTGTATCTGATATATGTTTTGCAGAGCTTGTGATGCGTTAAGAAGTTGTCTGCCAGACATGCTAAGAGATGCCACCTTTAGTAACTGCCTTCGTGTAACTTTCCTGTCTTCCACTCCTTTGGTCACTTTGGTTCTTTTAAATTACTGCAAGTATTACGATGATTTATGCTAATGCAATTCTAACTGCTTTTCAGTTGGTGTGTTGTTCATCATACTAAAAAGTACATGCCTTGCTCCCCTTCGTCTCTTTAATTTGATGATGGATTTGTAGTTGTTGGACATCCACTAACTCAATTTTCCCTGCCGTCTCTTGGTTTTCCTTTGGTACTCAGTAACCAATTTATTGGAAAACTAAATGCTCTTTTGGATTTGACATGGTCGTGTCAATAGCCCAATATTTTACATGAGAAGTTGAAATGATTCCCGAGCTAAGGATTAGATTATCAATTTCCTGTGTTGTGTCTCCTTGAGGGCTGTAGATCTTTGATTGAATGTCAATTTCTTCTCTCTTTGTTTTTTGGTGGCTAAGGTTACACACGTCTATCTATAGTTAGTAGTAGTAATGATTATTTAATTGAAAAATAGTTCTAAAATTAAAATTTTGGAATTTACCTTTCTTTGGAAATGTCAAAGTATGGTAAGTTGGAGTTGGGCCACTATTTGTGTTCATTCATCCCTTCCTGATCTGCAAATTAGCATGTGGGGGAAATAACTCGTTATTCGCATTCCTTTGGCTCTATTCCTGCAAACCTAAATACCTACATCTATGGAATAAAATATCATAAATATGCAAAATATTGATCTATATATTGGTGTGGCCCTCCCAATACCAATATTTCTCGATATTGCAACAAAATCTCGATATGTTACCATATTGTAATGCAACTGCCAATATTTTGAATATTAACTGATGCTTCCAATGTTTCTAGATGCATCTGCCGATTCTTTCCTCAGTTCCAATCTGGGAAAAAAGTTTGTGTTTGATGCGTCTAATACCGATACACGTTACTCAATATAGTCGATACCAATACGGTTGTTGACTGATATCAATATTTTCAGCTATGCCAATATCTCATTGAATTGCATTTTGAATTTCCCCAAAGTTTGGTGTTTGCAAGTTAGGCACTCCCCATAGTTATAAATTTGATTTTGTTGTCTACATGACTAGTAGTAAAAGCTGGCTAAAGCAATGCTCCTATCAAGATATAAATAATATGCCCACAAGTTTTTTAGGCTTTTCTGTTGTCTGATTCATGCTAATATGCTCGCGTTTTATTTTTTTTCCTAATTTTAGGAAGATCCAACAACAAGAAGATGGCTGCAGCTACTGCTTCACAATGTTGGAGGTCACAATGTTGGAGGACCCCGTGTCACGCTCCAAGCTGGAGCTAGTAGTTTTGACCATATGCTGGTGAATTGAGTTCGGGATCATATCACAGAGCTCTCTTCCATGCCTCCTCTCCTTGTCCTAAAATATCATGCAAGCTAGTTTTTTTTCCCTTATTGGAGCTGGCCAGCTTGTGTCATGGTCTTATCTAGTTTGTTAAGGTTTTTAATTTTGTTTAAATTGCTGGTTCTATCGTTACAGTGCAACTAGCAATGTCCTGGAAAATGCTTGTAAAAGGCTAGTTTGTCTTCGGTTGGATGCTGTGAAAACAGTTCTCTTTGTCTGAGCTTTTATGTATAAAATAGTTTTTGCGTTAGTTCATTGATCTTACAATGATGTGATGCTATTAGTGGTTACTTTAGCCTTTTCGTTTTGCCGCAGCAGCAGCTGCTGCTGTTTGATGAAGTCAGGTTGGTGGGTGGGTGTTGGTGGTGTTGGGTTTTATGCTACTCCATTATGAGTCCCTACTTTGTGGATATTCACTTCTTGAGTTGTTGAGGTTTATTGCAAGATGGTCGCTTGACTTAAACTGTTTGGAGGAAATTTCGCAAACTAGTTGCTTATGTTGCTAGGTTAGAAAGAATTCCGATAACAAGCCACAGGTAGGCTACGTGTTGGCTGCTTAAGCAGTTGCACAGGCTATAAATACCCTGTGAGATTGCACCGACCCATTATTTGAACACTAATAACAGCTGCAAAGAGAGAAAAGAAGGGGAAGCTTGGATCATCTGTTTGAGGTTCAATTGGAGTTTTGTCTTTCGTTAATTTGTGTATGCTAACTTATGTTGTATGATGTATTATTAGTTGGTTGTTCGTTTTTGCGACTGTATTTTCTCTTTTTCATTGTTAAGGTTGTACACTTCAAGCATCATGTACCAAGGCATGTTTGAAATTAATGAAAACTGGTTTTCCATATATCTTGTGGTTGTAAAGGTGTTAGTTTAGTGGGGACTATTTGTAACCAAATCTCGTTATAGTGGAGTTATTGTTCTAACATTAGGTTTCGTAGTCGTCTTCCTTAGTTTAGAAGGGTCTTCACGTAAAACTAGTTGTGCAATTTGCTTATTTGTCTGCATATTCAGTTTATTGTTCCTTTTGTTCAATTGAAAGAACGTAGGCCAACTATGTTGAAGGATTCAAATTTTGCTATGTTGTGTGAATCTCAATAGGTAGTAGGACGATGCTGCTTCTGATTTGTGGAGGTGGTGGCCAGTGGTACAGAGAGGGTATAGCTTTGCAGTCTTTCTTTCTAGTTTTCTGTTTATGTATTTATCAATAGATGAGGATTAATATGATGATACCTTCTACACACGGCAAAAAAGCTCAAATGGGATTATTGTAAGTAATTTAAACTTATTGTTTGTAATTGTGATGAAGCATCCCTCTGTCCTTTGCTGATGATCTGTTGTTGGTTTTCTGCATTGCAGGATCTTATTGCTGGAAAAAAAGAGTAATGGGCATCCCTTGTTTTGAAGGTCACTTTCCAATGGAATGCCCCATCTCGGCTGCTGAATTTTATTCGATCTGAGATCACTTCCGGGTTGAATTAATCGGCCAATGAGGTCCATGCCTTGCTTCGCTATGCTCTAAATCATCGAGAATGTGTCGTCTAGCATCCCAAACCGGTGGGGTAGTGCCCTTACGGAGGCCTGTTAGCAAAGAAAATGATATCGCCGGTGAAAATTGCAGCTCAAGATAAGTTAGTCATATTGAAATTTACAAGGGGCAATGTGAGCAGATCAATTGTTTGGAGCCGAAGCT
>JAODPA010048240.1:0-11665 GCA_025585075.1 Nepenthes mirabilis | reverse complement strand
AATTTTAATTTAAAATGACATTATATCTATCCATCTACAGTAATAAACTCACATAATAATAGATGAATAGATTAAATATTACATTAAAACAAGAGTGTTTAGAAAAAAAAATTAACTAAATGATATCCTCATGGCACTATGCAAAAGGGTAATAGATGAATTGACACTCCAAACATATTTAATTTGATGACATCTAAACGACAGCCATACAACATTACTAAAAGAAATCTGGGTAAATGACCCAATATACATGACTCTCGTATGGTAGAATATGAGGAATATCATACACATTAAATGAGAAATGCATGGTAAATGCTCTTTAAACACTCAGTTATACATCTTTAGATGATGTAACGTCGTATTTATCTATCCACACTAAAAAACCTATATAATAATGGGTTGATGAATTTGACATCACGTTAAAATAATTGTTAAAAGGACTATCTAAAGGGCAACCTTATAACATCACTCGAAAAATATACGAGTCGACCATTTATCTAAAATGATGGCCCAATATACGTGGCTATTACATCATAAAGTCTGAGGAAAATCAAACATATGCAGCAATATGCTTTCATCATAGTATGAACTCATGACTTTCATATCGCCTTACTGTTGCACTACCCCTCGGGCTCCAAAGAAGGAGCAAACATGTAAATTGGCATCCAAAATCTATGCCGAAAAGACAAACAGCCTTTTTTTCCTCCATCTACCCAGAAGATGTTACAGATAAAGCAAGCTCCTATCCACCATATAATAGAAGTGGTAGTAACATTCCACTTATGTGGGGGGCGAGGGAGTATGTAGTTCATCATCCTTCTTTGTCAAGCCACCATTATAGACAACATTGTTTTTTGACAAGTTCAACTCAATAATCTGCCAATTGACCCAAAGTTGAAAAATTAACCAGAAAAATAAAAATAAAAGAAGGATGAGAAAAACCTTGCAAGAAATTTGATGCCATGCTCCAACAACTTCATTATGTGACAGAGCACCCTCAAGACAGATCTATTATCAAAAAGTCAATACAAAATCAGAGTACAGTAAAATAGAAAACTAAAAACAAAAACAGCATGAACTAGCACATTTAAACAAAGTTCAGAACTGTGGTGCCATGTAATAACACAGCTGACACACAGGCTGATGTTACAATCATGTCGATGAAGTCTTCTTTTTACAATTTAGCCCATTCGTCTAATTCTTTATTAAAATTTCATCAAATGTCACGCTAAAATCATGTATTAACCATTGAATGATTTAGTACAGGAACAGAATAGGAAACAGCACATCCACTTATGCTTCTTGTTGCTAGAATTCTCAACTTTTTCAGTTATACGGCTCAATTATTGACAAAAAGGAATATCTAATTTACTTGAATCCAAAAAATAAAATGATTTCGACTCGAATAGAAAATAAGTGACTGATGAGGCAAATTCATGTGATAACTGTGGAAAATGCCATTCAGGGGAGTGACTTGAAGGTCTTTGAGGTTGTTTTTACTGAATTTTTGGCTTGTAATAACAGGGGTTCGGAGAGGGAAAAGAAAAATGAGGTGGAAGATTTAAGGAGAATGTTTGGCATAAATAATTTTTTTGGAGATGTACTCGGCTATAATCCTCGGACTAAGCATACATTTTATGAAAGGTTGTATACGTGCTTTCCATGCTATAATAGTATGAGTTTCAAGGTATAAATGGAGTACGGACTAAAAAATCAATTAAAACCTATATGGTAACTAACAATGAATTAGAAAGAGGGAAGGGAAACATCTATGTTTGTACATGCAAGCATACAGGGGCGACCTAGCATATGAAAATCATGCAACTAATGTTGTTTTATCTATATAAGAGGCAAATAATGCAATTTGCACCTCGTACATGACTTTAGATTATGATGATGATTAATTAAAAAAAAAAGTTTCATTGCATAAAGCTCCTACTATGCGTGGGTCTAGGAAAGGGTTCGGATAAGTTTTTAACTATTGTACGCAGTTTTACTTTGTATTATGTAAAAGAATATTTCTATAACTTGACGTGTCCACCGGATCACACTGCAGCAACTCTACCATTACATCAGGGGAAACTAGACACACAAAACTCCCATTATACATGGGGTCTAGGGAAGTGGTTGAATCATTTTAGATCTATTATATGCGATCTTACTTTGAATTATGTAAAACAGCATTTCCACGACTTGACGCTGTGACTACCAAGTCACACGGTAGCAACCCTACCTTTGTGCTAGAGCTCCCCTTCGATTGACACAGCCAATTCAAATTCACTTTCAAAGCGAATTCTGATTCAAATGTTTGTGTTAATGCAGGCAGGCAGAATTTGAAATCACCTGTACATAGTGTATGTCATAAGAAGGAAGCATCACTCAGCTTCCCTGGAGGACTTTCTGAGGATCAAGCTGTCCGCTACAGTAACTGGAAGGAACTGCTGATAGTTCCTGCCTTCCTCTCCACTCCTCACCAGGCTTCAGTGTGATGGATTTTTCGATTGCAGCAGCTTCCACACACAGCATATGCTTGTACTCATCATCCCCGAAATCAGCCATTGCTTTTGCCTTCTTATCCCAAGGATTCCAGACCACTGCAAAAGAATTTAATATCAGAAAGCCACCATAGCATTATTAACACTTCAGCAGAAAATTGTAAACACAACAAAAATAAAATTTCAGCCAAGTTTCTGTAAAATATCATACAATATTTTTGTATATATCATGTTGGATAGATTCCTTCTTTCATAGGCTCCGAATTCTCTGAGGCTACATTTTTGCAAACACCAATCCAACATTTTTTTGTGACACTTGCGTCTATTGGGCTCATACATTGAATAGCATACATATTCAGAGGGGGCAAAATAGCCAACAGACAGGAGTTAGAGCTCCAGTGATATCCAAATACGATAATTATGACAGAGAAATGCCAAGTCTACATCTTTGTACTTGAGGATCTCGTTATTATTTGATGCTCAGTTGCCACATAGAACAGGCAATTTCATTAGGAACCTCATGGCAGTAGAAGTAACATTGCATACAGGATGGCGTCTTCAATTCCTCAAAAAATGAAAGGTCATAAATTGAAGACATTCAAAGAAGCATGCATCATCTGAACCACACAATTGTTATCAACCAAAACCTCAGGTTTCCCAAGAGCCCCTCACCCCCAAAAAAAATAATAATAAAATTAACAATAATAACGATAATAAAACCCACACAATACAACATAGGGAAATACTTGTATTCAAAGTCACCCCCAGATCAATTAACAAATATTCCAATGGGTGATAGATGGCTTTGTTAATCTTACCAGCATCTGGAAGTCGATCTTTGCGCAGCACAAATGTCCTTTTCCTTTCATGATCCAGGATTGCAATCTTAGATGGAGTGCTAAGATATGTTTTGTCAACCTGTTATATGGTGGAATCATTCCATAACTTTTGAAGCGTCAAAAACAGAACCAAAAGCAAAAAGGAAAATAGGATAAGGCTCACTTCTGATTCAAATGTGATTGCATCTCCTTGTTCAGTAAATCGCTCCTTATTCTGTAAATTGTCAAGGTAATCCAAAGTCTCCAAACCTTCTACTCGAACTTCACTGAATAGATGTGCAAGTGAAGAATTAGAAAAGAATTGAAGATAACAGATACCAGATTTTATGCCATAAAGTCCCAAGATATCCCAGTTACAATATATGAGAATAAAACAACAGCTTCATGTACACTCTCAACTCCTGAGTTACCTCAGCATCTGTTTCCAACCATCTGGTGCTACCTCAAAAACATTTTAGTCCAAAAATATTTTGTCCGTGGCAGGAATATCATGAAGACATGCTATCCTATCAAAATCATCACATATATAATGTGGCACCTGCATAATAGCAAAGCAAGAACAATTCCGCTTTCCTAGAAACAAAAGAATTAGTTTTCTGTATTCAATGCCAAGCCACATCAAAATGGTAGTTTTTCTTGGTTTTACTTTTCCCTGTTCAATGCTCAAACCTATAACTGAATCAGAGTTACCAAAATTCAAAACCCCTAAAAATATTAGCTACCAAGAACTGAATATAGTTTTTGATAATAATCTCTTATGTAGAATGACACTGTATGTTCCAGATGTCGGACAATGAACCAACTGAACCAGCATATTTTCAAACCCATTACTATGTTATTTGATCTTCTTGCACTCGGAACTGCAAACCTCGTAAGCATAGCAATTCTTGTCACAATTAATAATTTAAAGGTCTGTAAATTGAGGAAAGAAATTATGCTTCCCATTCCTAAAGCATTAGGTTACAAACTGAGGATCAGGCAAAATCATATTGCTTCAGGAAAATTTTGCCCAATATTGAATTTTCAAGGAAAGAGTGTGAGTTGGCATATAACACCCCATTTCAGACTCGGGTCAATCAGAACCCTAACAGAGTCAAGACATCAACTATGGAAATAATGATGAAAATAGAATCTTACGAGGCTAATAAATCGCAGGAAAGAATGACTTAATTTTATGAAGATCCTAGACTAGTTAAATTTGAGGAGTCACCTAAAAGGTAATCTGACAATTTCCTCAGTAGTTATAAATATTATTTTTAATGTATGATTTTATCAATTGGATTTTGTTATGAAGATATTAATATATTTTATGTGATTATAAGTTTAAAATGAATTAAAAAATGTGTCAAAATGTAAAAACTAGGAGAATGAAAACCCTAAGAGCCAAAACCCTAGTTTTGACTTAATATTCATCCATTGAAGTGCGCCCCTTCTCTTTGATGATTTCGGCCGCCCCCTTCAAATTTATGCAGTTTTTTTAAGTATGGAAATGATTATTATGAGCCACAATTAATTGTTTTTGGTTGAGCCTCTTTGGAAGTTAAGATTTTAACCTAATTCCCTCCCTTTTCTAAGGGAGCTGGCCACCCCCTCTCTTAAGATTTCTAAACCTAATTCCCCTCATTATTTCAGCCACTTAGGGAGGAAAAGAAAGAGAAACAGGCAGCTTTGCCCCTTGAGCTGTGAGAGTGAAAATCAAGTGTTAGGAAAACCTAAGAATCCTCTTGTCATCTCTCAGCCTCCTTGTGACGTGCCATCCATTCGAGAAGTAAAAGACAAGTTTTGCGCTGTCCTTGTGAAGAGAAAGTTATGCTTGTAAAGATCATAAAGGCCATTCATGCTTGCCTTGATTGTTGAAGAAAAAAACAGAGGCAAGTGAAATATTTACTTTTCTTGGACAATCTTACTATTTTGTCTAATTTGACTTTGCTCCACCGATTAATATTGGATCTAATATGTTAAATGGGAGATATGATATTCCCCAGAAAGTTTTTGATTCGAAACCCTTGAGGAAAATTGTCTAAGCTTATGAAAAAGTCTTTGTGGCTCTTTTTGCATCTTGTGTCAAAGCTACGCTTTTTCATACCTCCTATCATGATATTATGGAACTTTTCTTCATCTTATAATCCATGTTATATCATGTTCTAATAGGTGGCCGATAATGTTATTAAAGGCATGCCTCAAGTACGCCTAGGTGCACCTAGGCTCAAGGCACAAAACCTAATGCCTCAACATATCTAGGCTAAGCTCATTCCATGAGGCATGTACCCAAGTTCTAAGGCATGCACCTTTTATTGAGGCTCAAGGTGCATGCCCAGAGCGTCTCATATTTTTTCTCAAAAAATAAAACTATTTTTTTAAATTAGTTATTACATTAGATTTCTACTTTAAATACAAATTTAGTATTTGTGAAATTGATATTGATGAAAGTAATGAATTACTCATTAGAAAGATGGATGGAGACTATAATAATAATAATAAATTTATATTCGAAAATGATTTTTTAACAGATGGTTCCTAGGCACACCTTTAACAACATTGGGAACGAATAAGTAAGAAATAGGAGATTTATTTTGAGTATGGTCAAATTTAGAAATCATCCAAGCAGAAGGCAAATTTTTTGTCACAGTTTGCTCTTTGTTCATTAATGTAGTAAAGAAACTACCAGCCGAGCTTTGGACCAATTACGAAAACCAACATTACATTTTAAGTGCAACAAGCAACTGTAAATAGTACTACCCAACATTCATGCTTGACAACGTATACAGCATATGCTACACGTCTGTGTCGCACAGGAGGCACATAACTGGAATTAGCTTTGGTGGGTATCTTCAATTGGATTATACTACATGATCCAGAGGTACTGATCAACCTCAAATTTGAACTTCAGCAGATACTAATAGGCAATGTTTTAAAAAACTTCTAAGTAGATTGACGGGTGTAGCAATAAAATAAGCCCTAAACAAAAGGGTAGCTGTATGAGCCCTTCCAACCAAAAAAGGAAAACAAAAAGGCAGACAACAGCACTGCCCACTTTTTCTGTATTGAATTGTAGTTCAATGTGTATGCTTGAGAATAAGCAACTCAAACACACAAGACAGAAAGATAAAACTCAATTGAGACACAAAGTAAAATGATTTAAAGAACTCCCATCATTCTCTTGGTCCAAAAAATTAAGATTGACATAATTCTGGATTTATCAGATTGTACTTGAAGCTTCAAATCATTGAGCTAATGAAAGTGCAGACTTTCATGGAAGATTATCATGGCTGAATGTCAAAGTTACTGCCAAAGTCTACTGTGACCACATTAACCCCCTCCAGAAGGAGGAAGAGGGGAAATGGGAGTGAATGAAGGGTGAAGGAGAATGAAATGAGGAAGGGGGAAGGATCTCAATTTTTTAAGTTGAAAATTTAATAATAGAGAAAGAGGCAAGTCGTATGAATTGTGTACCTGATATCTGAAACCGAGAAGTACGTGTGGTATGCAAAGGTGAATGAGAAAGGCTTCCCATCAGTGTTAGTATTTCTGATACGGGATGTCAACATCAAATCTCCGCCACGTCCCAGGGTTACCCTCAGGCGGAACTCAAAACTATGCGAAGTAAATAATAAATAGTGAATTTTCAATGAAGAAAACTAAAAAAAGTACCGAGAATATATTCTAGCAGAAAGAGCAAATATCAGTACTCAAAAAAAGGAAATTAATAAAATTTTGCCAATGTACCTGTGGGGCCAGATTTTCTGATCTTCTTCAGAGGGCTTAAGTATCAAATCAATGTAAGTTGTGTTAAAGGAATTTGTTGGGAATGGAGGTGGATCTGGGTCAACACTCCAAAACCTGTTTCTTGCAAATCCATGCTGCTCAAGAGAACCATGTGTCGCGAACTGCAGCAGAAGCCGCCATGATGGAGACAAATACAAAAAACAAGATAAACAGACATGGAAAAGATTAAAAAAAGTACATACTTGAGGGAAGCATATTGGTATACCACCACGAATTGCTTTTGGAGACTTAAAAATAGCCTGCAAAAGACCCCAAATCTTATTAGTTATAAACCATGCCCAATGTAGCAGCTACCAAAATTAATCAGCAAAACAAGTCAACAAATAGGCATGCCAACATAATTAAGCCCATGAGAACTATTTGTCTGACAAAGGAGTTGTCCTGAATTTTATGACCTGACACTAGCATCAACCCAGCACATGTATGCAAAAGATGTCAGCTCAGATGTAATATTATTACCTAGCGTATACATAAAAAAACCAGTATGATGATCACATGTAATCACCAAATCATAAAAATCATACGCGGAAAAGAAATTAAGACTGAATATACATTACCTACTGAGCCATCAACAAGGGCCAAAGTGAATTTAGCTTTCGACAGATTTGGAAAAACGGATAATTTCAGTCATTGCAGTAATTATTGCTAAAAGTTGTCTCGAAAAACTTGTGGCTAGTTCAGTACCTATTCGGCCAAGCTACTAAAATAGCTTCTCAGGGGTAAAAGACAGAGGGTTTCTATCATGCACAACTTTTGGGTTTTTAGGACACTGAAATAGCTTCTGAAGAGCTTTATAGAAGCTCCAATTTCTTCTACCAAATTAGAAATTTGTAAAATTACATAATTGAGAGTTGAGACTATACAATATCCCTATATATTATATTGCTCTGGGCGCTTGTGTACAAGCTCTACCTAAACAGCACTCTGCACAAAACTCAAACCATTGCAAACAGCCTCTATACTAGACCTCAAAGGGAGCCTTTTCTTCCAATTCTCAGTGGATCTTCCAGAGGACTATTATTACTACTGTATCCAAAATGTCACAACACCTACAGATTAGAAGTTCAATTCAGAAGAAGCCTTTGAGCACAATGCATTAGATGCAATTTCCCTTTAACTTACCACAGGGGTTCTTTGGATGGTAACCCTAGTCTGATTCTCATTGGGATCTGGTGGTTAAAGAGGTTTCTAGAATATAGGCTTAGTGCAAGGTTGCTCTTTGGGTGGTTGTATAAACTGGTGGTTCAGTCCAGTTCAGAAAATGAAAATTCTGAAAAGCTGAAGATTTCTCTGGGCTTTGGTGGGGTTCGTGAGAGATCACCTCATTATCAGATGAAAGTTTGCAAGCCAAAGGCTCAGGATGCTTTAATCTAGTAATCTGGCATATGTAAGCATGATCTGATGAGAATACAAAGTTCCAGTGGTGAACGCTGAAGCAGTCATTCATGCAAAAATTTTGAAGTTGATTCTCAAGCATTTCAACTTATATTTCCACTGATTTAAGTATAAAACTACTAGCAGCAACAGGTTGTTATAGGGATTACGTACAGAAACAGACATTCTTTCCCTCAAAATTTCCTCATCTCTAGTTCTCACTTCCCCACTGACAGTAAATCGATTTCATATAATTTCCATTGTGGTAGATCATTAAAAGGAGAGAGATAGAAAAGATCAAAATCCTAATGATGTTGACTCGCTTCCCCCAGGCCACACAGAAGGCTTAGGAAATTCGACATCTCCAGGGTTTCTCTTACAGTTGCAGATCCCTACATAAGTTCCTCACTGGTAGTCCTAGTTCTGAACCCTTTCAATTGGCAGACCCCATTCAAAAGCTAAGCTTTCTCCAAGATTAAGGCTTTTACTTATCTCCTATTTATAGTAGAATTAGGACAAGCAATCTCTTTCTAAGGAAGCCTCGTCTTTGGATGTGTATGTTCCGTGTTATCAGATAAAGAAGCAGCAAAAATTTCTTGCACGTGGTGAATTTGGTATTTGATGACCAGTGGCTTTGTTCATCACTCCGTCTTCTTGAAAGAACAACATTCATCAAAACTGTAGAAGTCTTTTTCATCAAAACAGTAGGAGTTAGAAGGTAAAATTCTTGATGCAATCTACCAAAGAGAAGATTTGCTATCTTAGCCTCATGAAGTAGTTTTACATCCACAACATTCAAAGGAATATCTTTGAGTGATGAGCAAAGAAACACGAAGGCTTGATTCCATGAGGCTTTTTGCTCTAACTATCACCATCTCTGTTGGCATAGTCTCCAACCAATCCCACAATTACATGCAGTAATAAAATAATCCAGTTTTGAGAGTTCATTCTCCCCAACTACTAGTAAGAATAGATGAAACTGTCAAAGCAAACACAAGCGATCACAACAGAGTTGGGATGCAGAAGTGGTAGCATGTTGGCAATTATCAATGTGTAATTAGTTCAGCAAAAACATGAACAAGGGTGCAATTGAGCTCACAACAGAAGGCAGTCTTGATAGTTATTTAACTTTGGCTTTGTATTTTAGTGTTGATAAAACATATATTTGATTATTGGTCTGGGAAGTACAAGAAGGCTGAACTGTTGACATCCTTTGCATGTATAGCATTTTTAGAAGTAAAACAGAAGTAAGGCATCTCTTCCAGAGTATGCGCATTTTGTTTTTATTTCTTCTAGGTGATGTTCCATATGTAATATAACATTAGAATTATTATATTAGTTTATTTCTTTATAAAATGATGGATATAAAATGGATATAAAATCCACAACGGGTCATGTCTAGTACTGTTCATGGGGTCAATACTTGGTACAGAAGGAATATATTAGATTCACCAAAAAGGTCAACATAAATGGAAGGTCCCTTGCCAGAAAAAGGGGAAAATGAGCTCACCTTACTACTAAGGAAAAGTAACTCCTCTCCATGCTCATTCTTCCAAGACGTCACTTGACCCCCATACAAATAAACCTTCAAAAGAACACAAAGGACAAGATTGTCAAAAGATAGACAACAAGTGAAAGCAGACCTTCAATCATTAATCTAAGATAGTGAATCTCAATTGAAAGTTTCAAACAAACTTTAGAATAAAACAGATGAAATTATTGAACCAATCAATAAGTAATATTGAAAAAGGACAACTAAATAAAGATGGAAATGGTTGAAAGTAGCATTAGATATCGCTACTATGGCAGAACAAATAAGTGTATGAGTAAGGTCCAAGAAAAAGAATACTACAGCAAATATTTAAATGAAGACATTTTACACAACCCACATTATCAACACTCTGGTCATATCAAAACTGCCAAATAACCTTTTGAAATCTCAAATATAGCAGAGGAATACTAAGAAGGTGATGAACAAACTATATAGGAATTCGGGAAGTGGGGCATGGAGCAACACAGTGGCTAACAGCAATTTTATTGAAGAGATTTAACTCCAGCTGCTGCCAACCAACCTACATGCTTAATATTTACCAATATCATGACCCAAACTTGTAATTAGGCTTCAAACTGTTCGCTTGACACAGTTTTTTTCCCCACGTGAAAGACAACTCCAAAGCTGCAGGAAGATAAAGAAAGTAGCAAAACGAAAACATTCTAACACTTAATGAATACCTTTTTTTTCCCTAAGTACGTAAGTTAAGAAATCTAGTAAGCAGACTAACATCAGCCTATCCATATTCTGTCATAAGAGATAAATGAAAATTCCACATAATCGTCAAATAATTTCCCTCTACAAATAGAAAGACTCATCTGTTTCAGGTATATATGAGCTCAAACGCATGCTTTTGTAAGCTTTCTTACACTAAGTGCAAACAAAAATTGCAGTATATATTCTATATCTTCGATTTCATTAAGCAAGCCAACGCAGGGAAGACTTCCATTATAATACAAGTTCGATAACTGGATCTCTCCATCTTGAGTATTTCTTCAAACTGCTCAAGATCACACAATGGCGTAGCTATGGATTTCAAATTCCAATCCATATCCACTGGCTTATGCATCATAATCGATGCCCGGGTGGACAGCTTGGCTCCATTAGCATTTGTCTGCTCTTACGGTTGTGGTGACAGGGTCGAATTGAGATTGTACGTGGAGAATTCCGGACGCAACAAGATCTAATATTCCACCACCGCCAATTATTTCTCAGATCAATTTAATTACAAAAGAAGATCATCTCTTTTTAGCAAAAACCACACATCCATTCTCCAATCGAAATAAATCCATTTGAGGAAAGAGGAAGCGAGAAAACTTATTGGATCTCTTAGTTTCCGGAGCAAATACAAACTAACTGACCAAAAGATACGGAATGTAAAAAACTGGGAACCACGCAGAGAGACAGAGAGAGAGAGAGAGTTCAGAGGATGATCAGATCAAAACGCCTATCAAGACAACAAAAGTTGAAAGCATAAGATAGGGAACAAGAAATCTAAAATTGAAATCGAATGTTGGAAACTGGCAAGAGAGGGGGGGAGGGAATGGAAAATAGCGAGCAGGAGGCACCTCAGCGGAGCTGCCACGGACATCACGAAGAATGACCTTGTCAAGGCCATT
>JAODPA010048229.1:0-11665 GCA_025585075.1 Nepenthes mirabilis | reverse complement strand
ATTTTAAAAAATTAAGAATTTATAAAATTCGGCCCGGCACCATATCTTCCCAAGACAATAAATATATTTGCTCAAGAGTTCGGCGTAACGCGCAGCTGACAGAGAACCAGTGACTTCCATTTCCCTCCCCACTCTGTCTTTTCATCGTCCTCTTCCTTTGAAATTCTTGCATTTTTTTTTCAGTTTAACTTACGGGTTGCCGTGAGCTTTCGAATTCGGATGACTCTCCAGCGAAGTTTTGTGGCAATGTGCAGTCGTCGAGCCATCATTGCAGTTTGCTATATTCAGTATATCATCATAGCAACCTTTGCTCGGGGATCAACGACGAGTAGCAGTCTGTGGCAGACGTTACATGGTACTGCAACTATTTTCTCTCTTTTCCGTCGCTAAGCCCTTCCCGTTCTCCCTGTAAGAGAGTTTTGACAAGTTATAGAGTTGATGGATAGTTTTTGCAAGTTGAGTTATTCTATTTATTATTTTATTTACTCGTCTCTTGTACGCAGTTTAATGTGTGGACAAGCAAGTTTTAGGTCGTGATAAATGGAAGGAATGTCGAGCTCTCAGTCTCTCTCTTTTTTCCCATTTTGGGTAGGGGGAACTGAGCCTGCGATAATTTGATCCTCAGCCTTAGTCATTTCGCCTCCTCAGCCAGCCACGTATTTTCACTTGCTGCAAAATTGCAGAATTTTAAGTTCCATTGATGTTTGGTAACATAGTGCTCAAACTCACTTTCATAGCCAACTTCAAGTCTCCTTTTAGTTGGATGGAAAATAATCTCCAGGGGAGAATAATAAATTTTTTCCGTAACTCAGTTTGGTTGAGGAAAAATAGTTTTCCCGTGAAATGATTTCCATAGGTTAGTGCAGTAAAAATATTGATGGTGGCTGAGGTGTAGCAGAGTTAGCAAGGATGATTAACAGAGCGTGGTTTGGTTAATGGTCGTGATTTGGATTCTTATGCTACTTAACTTGGTCTTACCTGATACATGATTCTTGCAGAGGGATCGTGGATGTAGAGTTTTTTTGAACCTTTGTAATGGATATTGGCGGCAGTAATGGTAGTGGTGGTGGGGACAGCATCATAGTAGCATTGGCAGTGTAAGGTGGTAATGGCGGTAGTGATGAGATGGAGGGAGGTGAGAGTGAAAGTAGTGGTGGCGATGGTGGTTTTCCAAATAAAAAGAAGTTTTCCTTCATTGGACTTATTTTCCACTAGAAATTATTTGCCATTACCAGTGTTCTCCTAAACAAAGAACAATTGGGAAAATGTTTTCGTGGCAAATGTTTCCAACTTTTCATCCAACCAAAGTGGGATCAAATTTGTGTAAAGGAACAGAATTTCAGTCACCTTCTGTTTGTAGAGAAGACAAAGATGGATTTAATCAAGCATTCTCAGAGCAGCCGAAGCTGCTTACTAATTGAATCTCGTATAGAACTCATCTTGGTTTTTGTTTGTTCTTCAAACTGACAACTCATCTTGTTCTCAATTGAGTGAAACAACAGTGATTTGTTCTTAATTTGAAGACCAAGCTCCACACAATCAACCTTATAATTTCTACATGCTGATTCTATTTTCCAAATATAATCAATGTCTATGGTTTCCGTGCCATCTTTTTGGTTGCTCGACTTGTGCCTTGTCAAGATTCCGCTCTTTATAATCTCAAGAATGTAATGAGAAATATTGTGTCATGCTTTGATCTAGAATTCACTTGTTCTGATTTGATCAATGTAAAACAATCTGAAGTAATACCCAGTGAAGATTAACAGATTAAGTTTTGCAGGTAAAGCGCCTCTGGTCGCAGCGCGTGGTGGATTTTCAGGGCTATTTCCTGACTCGAGTGATAATTCATATGAACTTGCAAGGATTACTAGTTTGACAAATGTGATCTTTTGGTGTGAAGTGCAATTGACAAAGGACAAAGTTGGAATCTGCTTCCCTGACCTGAGGCTAGAAAATTCTTCTGATATAAGTGATGTTTCAGAAAGAGAAGCCAACCAATATGTTGTTAATGGGTCTCCACTCCAAGGATTTTTCTCTATAGATTTTACCCTCAACGAATTAGTTAATGTTGCTTGTAAGTAGTATGATATTACTCATTTTAGCTGGTTATTTTGGTTATTCTCATAGATTACCTCTCAATTCAGCAAGTCCCATTCTTTATGTGGTAAAATATGATGTTTCTTGTCAACAAGGTGGAACTTATGTTCCTCTTCCGTGTTAATAAGTATGGTGAACAAATTAGAATTTTCCTCTTTTGGCTTATTTAAGAGCATTCTTGTTTACCAGTTTATTTATGATGCCTTGCAGTAACACAAGGAATTTACTCTCGGACAGACCGTTTCGATAGAAGTTTCGGGATTATGACGGCCCAAGATGTGTACCAAATGAAGCCACAAGGCTTTTGGTTGAATATTCAGGTATGCAATTGCTAATTGCATTTAGATTGGAGTCTATGTCATATGTTCATAGCTGTTCTTGAAATTTTGCATTCCATTTTCTACCATAACTGTGAAGCAGCTTGATCTTGATGCAATTCTGTCGCAGCATGATACTTTCTTCAGCCAACACAACTTGAGTATGCGAAACTTCGTGTCTGCTGCTTCTAGACATATGATTATTGATTACATTTCATCACCAGAGGTCAACTTCTTGAGGGGCATTACAAAACTATTTGCAGAAACCAAAACAAAACTGGTTTTCTGCTTTCTAGGCAAGGCTGAGATTGAACCCACAACCAACAGGACTTATGGTCTCCTATTGAAGAACCTTACCTACATAAAGACATTTGCCTCTGGTATTCTTGTTCCAAAGACTTACATATGGCCTGTAGATGAGGAACTATATCTACAAGACCACACTTCTCTTGTGACAGATGCTCACAAAGTTGGGTTGGAAGTTTTTGCTTCAGATTTTTCAAATGATCTTCGTTTAAGCTATAACTACAGTCATAATCCTGTTGCGGAGTATCTATCATTTATTGACAATGGTGATTTCTCAGTTGATGGTTTGCTGTCAGACTTCCCAGTAACGCCATCAGCTGCTATTGGTAAGTTTCTCATTTCCTTTCCAGAGAACTACTTGGCCATGCCCTCCAATAGAGAATTCTTGTGCTTCTTATTGGCATATAAAATATATCACCTAATAAAGCTTAGTCTCTAGTTTGCTAAATTTTCCTAGCTGATCAAAGCCTAAGGTATCAACATGAAGAGTTCATTTTATTGCCCATTGTTTACTATCATTGAATTTGGGTATAATCCGATTGTGAATTGTTTTGCAATTTTAAAGGTTGAGCATTGGTATAATAGTAAGGTTAGAGTTTACGGGTTCCAACCAAGGAAACCCCTCTATATTATGTGTAGCTGATGGAGTCAGTTCATTGGCCAATTGTAAAACTCTATAATGGCAGCACAACTATTCTGGAACGTCAGTGCTCTTTCTAATCTAAAAAGAAATTGACACAATTGTACAAATTCAAGACACATAAGAGCTCTAACCAAATTTCAGCTTATGATTTATCTATGTATCCGAGATAAAATAAATAGGCACTCAAAGCAAGTATATATCTGAGGGAGAGTGAGTCAGTAATTATTCGACACTTCAGCTTCATGTAAATCATGGTTATTTAACGAATCTTCATTTAAGTGCTGATCTGATATCAGGAAAATTAGAAGTGCTGACCTTTTTTCCAGCTTAATGCAGATTGCTTTTCTCACATAGGGAAGAATGTTTCGGGACAATGTATGCAACTTTTCTTCTAAATCATCCGTTGTTTCTATATTACATGAGCATTGGAGCCCATGAATTAATGTTATTGTTTTGATAGATTTGCCTGCTTCGGCAAAACCTTTGGTTATCTCGCACAATGGAGCGAGTGGTGACTATCCTGGTTGTACTGATGTTGCGTATAAACAAGCTATCTTAGATGGGGCAGATGTGATTGATTGCCCAGTTCAAATGTCAAAGGATGGCATACCATTTTGCTTGAGCTCTATAAATCTTATAGATGGCACAATGGTGGTTAATTCAATATACAATAATCTTATATCAACTATTCCACAGATGGGCAATGGAATTTTCTCCTTCAGCCTTAATTGGACTGAAATCCAACACTTGACTCGTAAGTTGAAACTCATTTAAAGCTTGTTCTCCTTTGTATAGTTCTCCATTTTAACCAATCCATCTTAATTCTATGCATCTTCTTTCAGATTTTGTATGTTGTTAATGCTTATTTTCCTTTCTAACGATGTTGCCTTAAACCATATAGATCATGGATAAAAATATCGATATCGTTTGCAGCCATATCAAATAATACATGTTTGTATGGAATATATCAAAAGAAAAAAATAATTCTGAGAATCATAAATTGGTAAGGAAATATCAGTAGATATATCACGACATGTCATCAATATGACAAAATATAATATTATTGTCGTAGTATCGAGAAATATCAGTATCGCGGCATCAAATGCCGATACACATCGGCCGATGTTTTCATCTATGGTATGGATTGAAGAAGTGGATTCATGTAGTCATTCCTATTGTTTGCCTATATTTTAGAGATAGTAGGTGGTCACATTCTTCTTTTTAATGAATCTATTTGCCTTTTGTTTGATCCATCTGAGTAATAGTAACTCTTTGGCTTAAACTATCGGTGGTTGTAGCCTTAGACTATTGGTCCCTTTGAAGAGGGGAGATGATGGGACACTTACTAAATTGAAGAGGCAAATGTAGTGAAAAAGATTTCTAGTTTGATGAAGAACCTTTCATCTTTAAATTGATGAAAACTTACCAAAAAATGTAATACTTGTCTCTTTTTTCCAAGTAAGTTTTATCTACTGTAAGATTATCATCAGATAAGGCCAACTCTTAAAATTATACCACCTAACTCGTATTTATCACCATGTCCAAATCCTCCATGTAACCGCCTATCTTTGTTATGTTTACCTATGTTGCCATTTAAATTTCTGATTCCTTCAGAGATTTTCTAGTCGTCACCTATCCTCACATCACAATATCCGTATTTTCTAGAGTCATTTCTACTGTTTTATAAAAAGCTTGTGTAAGGGGATTAACCTTAGTAACACATTATTTCTTTCCCTTGGGCCAACTTAATTCAAACTATTCTACCTCAAGCACTTTTGATATTTACGATGTGATCTTTTAGATTTTTATCTATAATAGTACTTATTCCATTCAGAGAATTCATATACCATCATCTTGAATTTATCTTTATTTTTCCCTATCCAATTAGCTTCTTGCAAGCAAAGTTTACCGACTGTTTTTTTATTCGTTTTGTCAACCATCTATATGCCTATTAGGTGCACATTGGGCTTGAGACTCCTCCTGTCAATCTATGCAAATTCACCCTTTAAATGCGCATCAGGCGCTGAAATTTTGTCCAATGCTGACACATGTGCCCATCATGTGCTGTTTATCTGCACCACTAAAAATGTATTTATTCAAGCGAATTCTCGCACAAATATCAAGCAAACCACTAGATAAGATGTCTAATAAGAGTGAGACTTGCAATAAAGTGACCCAAAAGACAATATCTCCTACCTAAGATAGTTTATTGTACCCTATAGCAGGGCATTACAGAAGTTTAAAATAGAAAAAGGGTAGGTAGTAAGCTTCTTCCCAATCATTGTGCAACAGTAAGTTAGTATGCTACATACTCTTAGAGGGGATTACTGAAGCCTATATTATAAAAATGGGTGGGTCGTAAGCTTTTTCATAATCATTGTGCAACTAATAGTCAGTAAGCTAGGCAAGATACACTTGGTGAACAATCTAAGATACACATCATAACTTGATATGAAAGGAAAATAGTATGCTTCTCGAAATCTCCCAGTTGAAATCAGCATCTTAGATCGCCCATTGTGCTAATTTCCTGTTCTTTCAACTATTTGAAATTGAAAGGATAGATTACATATGCCCTGTGTGAGTAAATATGCATGGACATCAATCGTAAACTACTATTACCATCTATGAAGTCATCTGATTTCCCCTGTATGCCCTCTTTTCTCTTAATTCTTTTATCTAATTGGAAAATTTGAAGCCGCATACTTACATATTCTACTTAATCAACAATTATTCAACATCCATGATATTGTGTTTTACTTTGATTGCAGCTGTAATATCAAACCCGTTCTCATCTTACTCACTGTACAGGAATCCTAAATATAAGAATGCTGGAAAATTTATGTCTTTACTCGATTTTCTTGCGCTGGCTCAAAATGTGACTTCTCTTTCGGGTGTGCTGGTCAGCATAGAGGTAGGCCTGCATTGTCGTAGTTCTAGACCAGCATAAACATTTCCTTTTCCCATTTACTTTTGTAATGTTTCTGAATTATCATCTGTTAGAACTGAGGAAGTGATGGCTCTTTTTGTGACTATGAACAAAGAGTTTACAAGATTTATAAAGCTCACGAGCCTTAATCCTGAAATACACAAAGCCCCAAGCTGTCCAACATATTTTTATGTGAGACAAATCCCAAAGCAAGCAGCCCGATACGCAATACGATCCAATTAACCAAATCCGTTTAGATTCGGGTTGGTTCCTACCACAGGAGCTCCATCCCCCCACCCTGGAATGAGTTGGACGATGCTGTTTCTCACAAAAGAGAAGTACCATTTGTTTCTCCTTTTTTAAATATTGGATCAAAATTCAATTGTTGTGATTCAAAAAAAATAAAGATAGTCATATTTAAAATTTTTTTACAATATTGAAATTTATTGAATATCAAATCTAATATAAACTTCTTTTTCGGAAAACAACTATTTAAAGGGTATTCATTAAGGTTTAAATTTCATCCATTAGATTTTTTTTTTTTAATTCAACTGTTAGATGGAGAGAAGCAAATGTTGCTTCTCCTTTGGGAGCAGCAGCATCCCTTCCTCCCCGTGGAATCATCCCGACCATCAGCTACCACTGTAGAAGTTACTAAATGACTTGTTTCATGTTTTATGGGCTACCACCACAGAGGTTAGTAAACGGGCTGTTTCAGGTTTCACCAAAATATATGCATGGGGACGACCAACTTTTTTACAAATTTTCCATGATTGAATCAATCTCTTTATTCCCTCCATACTCTGCTCTTTTTCAGAATGCAGCTTACCTTGTAGAAAAGCAAGGCTTGAGTGTAACTGACGCGGTTGCGGATGCCTTGGAAAAAGCTGGTTATAATAATCAAACAACGAAAAAGGTTATGATTCAGTCCAGCAACAGCCCAGTCCTCGAGAAATTCAAGGGCAAGAATTATGAACTCGTATACGAGATCGATGAGATAATTCGCGATGTCTTGAACTCTACCATCATCGATATCAAAAAGTTTGCCAATTCCGTGCTTATTCATAAGAACTCAATCTACCCTCAAAGCTCATTTTTCCTCACTGGTGTGACCAATATTGTGCCCAAGTTACAATCATTTGAGCTTCCTGTTTATGTGGAACTCTTTTGCAATGAATTTGCATCCCAAGCAAACGACTTCTACACTGACCCAATTGTGGAGATCAACACATTTGTTCAGGCAGCTAGAATAGATGGAATCGTGACAGATTTTCCTCGCACAGCCGCTTTATACAGAAGTAAGTGAATAATTCTAAATAAGGAAGTTTATGTTGTGTGAGCCTATGTTTAAATGCTGTATATTATATCGTGTTGCTATGTATCCTCTTTGATCTGCAAACTTCAGGCTATTTATATCATCAATATTTGCATATTCATCAAAATGTGAGCAATATCTGAAGTTACAGGGATGGAAATCCTTGACATGAAATGGAAATATGACTCAATAAAACTGTCTTGAATTTATGGAGAGAAACCCGATATGATATGAATCTTACCCAAGATGGCACAATTTTGACATGCTTTCAAAACCGACAAAATCAGTATGTGTTTTTTTCTGAAGATTTGATGTACTTTGATATAAACCTCTCATTCACACACCATTATACTAGTAGAAACTTGAGTATTATACAAGTGAGAGTGAAAATAATAAGACTAAATTGGTAGAAATGTTTTATGCACAATTTAGTGTAAGAGATTAAGAAATCCAAACAAAATGTCCTTTTCCTCTTTGTAGACTCTTATCTTCCTCTCTGTCTTTGTCATGTTTTTTCTCATAGTCAGAGGTGAAAACTTTTGAGATAACTGTGCAAAATTGCGCTCAGATTTTATAGAAAACTGGCCTGCTACTTGGGCACCAATCTTACACTAGTTGCTCACCAGGAATTTGCCAGTCTCCTGCACAAGTGTTGATCACATATGCATCAATTGCCTAGCTCTGTCAATCCATTGCTCAAGCCCTCATCATGTACCCATCAAGCTGCCAAGTTACCCAATTTTACGGAAACACCAAAAAAACAAAAAGCCAGCTATGTGCAATGAGTCTTAAGCCTCACATGGGGTGACCCACTCCAACACCCTAAATGTCCCAGGAGAAAGTCATCATTGCTTAAGCTGGTATAGGATCCAAGGGAGTGAAAAATGAGAGCAAGCTAAGAGCTTAGAATGAAGGAAAGAGGATAAGATTCCCTAACCTAGGGAATTCGTGCAGATTGGTCTACAGAAGGTCAATGTGTTAGGGATTTCAGAGATTAGTAATAGTAAAAAAATAAATATCACATAATAAAATACTAGATTTGCATAAAAAAAAATCCCAAAGAAGAAAAACATGGGTATAGAAGAAAAAAATTTACTACTTTTGAAAATATGGTTAGAAGATGTGGCAACAATTGTGCTTCCAAAGCTCTCGGAAAACCCTAGAACAGACATTTATAACAAAACTAATGGGCCAAACTTTTTAACAACTAATTTGCATTCAAAATTTACATTATCATACTAGAAATTTTTTTGGTTTAGGCCTTTAAACATGCCAGCCTCATAAACTGAATTTGGTTCACACTTAACACAGTGCAAAACATGTGTCACATTGTGATCAACGATGACAACTATATTGTTTCTTGGTATAGGGATGGTGCCCTTTGATAATTGATTTAAGTTATTCATCTCCATGAACTAAAATTGCATAATACATGAAATTCTGCTACTTTATGGATCTATGCCATCTATGCTAAGTTTGCATTATGATTCATTGCCTTGCAGATAACCGTTGTCTAAACATGGATCCTATACCGAGTTATATGGAACCTGTTCCAATCGGTGTTGAGAGCCTTATGCATTTTATAACGGATCCTCAGTTGATGCCACCAGCAATAGCCCCATACCCCATCTTTACGAACTCCAATGCGGATGAGCCACCATTGCCCCCGGTTGTGAAGAAAGCCCCAATTCCGATTTCTACTGCTCGTAGCTTCATTGCACCATCTCCAAGTACGTCGGCAACCAGTAGGTCTCATATTTCTAAATGCGTAATCCCTGTTTCTGTTTATACTTGTCTTTTCTTTCTTGTCTGGTTTTGATGGAGTAGTGTTGCATTTTTTGTATATATAGCTTTGCTCGTTGTTTTATAATGTAATATGTTATCTAATATGCTTAGGTTACCAGATATCTAATAGTCATGAATCATAGTTATGGAAATCCTGTCAATCCTAGAGTTACACCCCATATCAAGTGTCAAGTGTATTGGATTGTCTAACTATCTATGTTATGGATTTGAGTGCAGTGTTATTAATTTGTTGTATACCTCGATAAAAATTCAGCATGGGAAACTATTAGTCTAAGGAGAAGCAAGTTTCGGATTCTATAACCTAATTTCTGCACACTACAATAGAGATAAGATATGAAATTGTCATCAATGTTTTCCTTCAATAACTTCTTCGATATTTAAATCAGTATATTTTATTGGCAAAGTTAGAAATCAAATAACATAGATTAAGCAAGTATATAAAATAGGCAAGTCACTATATGTTAGTAGTCTAACAATGGTATAAAAGAAGACCTCAGCCTTGCATGAAGACTATCTACCTCCTGAGGAGAAAGAGTGGACAGAGCTATAGATGGGTTTAAAGTTCCCTAGCTCTTGAAGTAGATGATGCTAATGGAAGGTTCTACGCCGATCCTAGGTTGATCCTTCCGGTTAGCTTATGTCGATGTTGTGGATTGAGATGAGTACATAGCCACGGGTTAGACTAGAATAAAGAAGGATCGGATAAGTTTTCTCATGCAGGTTATAATATATATATATATTTTTTTAGAAAAACTTGATATTCTATTTTCTTAGAGGTGAAGTATCTTTATGTTAGTAGATGCTTGTATGTGTAAATGTAAATTTAACTGTGATTTATTTAATTCTTGTATACTTAATTTAGCATATCCATTTCTTTTAGAGAATCCCTTCTTTTAGAGGAGGGCAAGGCTTCTTAAAGGGTGTCTTTTGGTAGGAAATGGGTTGGTTGATTTTAGTTGATTTTATAGTCATAATGATCATCCGATCAATATCACAACCATCTAGCCCATAGTACTCAAAGCTCGACACATCTCTAGGGACGTCGAGGCTCATGACCCTCCTGCAGGCCCTTAGTCTTACACCGTGTCCGGGCTCTTCCTCGGAGGACTTTGACTTATCCAGCAATTGATTGTTCCATCATAAACTCCAGCCTTTTTTGGTTAATTCAAGTGTCCTACCATGAGTTGATGTATTTAAAATTAAAATGTTACAGGCTATTTATAATTCAAACGAGACCTTAATTTTTCAAGACCCCATCATCATTGGGCATCCCTTTCCTAACTATGGCCTCTTTATTCAATCAGAATATTTAAATTGTTCAATCTCAAAGGGTAAGATTCGATCCCAGTTCTCATTAGAACAATGCGATTAGGGTTTTGTTGACATTTGCATAATCCCTTTCTAAATTACTATTTTCAGCAACTTAATTATCATCTTTTAGCCGTACCAGGACATTTTATATTTTTTAATGTAAGATTTCTGAATTATATATTTTGTCAATTTAGAGAATTATCTCAAAACATCAATCTGGATTTGTTTAAAAGAAAAAATCAAGTGTGCCCCCTTAATTAATCAATAAAATGGTAACATGGATTATGACAGTGTGCATGCATATGAACAAGACATCTGCATTGGTTGAGGGCCTCTGCATCGTACAGACATAGCACGGAGCCTGTGTCGTAGGTTCTTAACTGTTCGAATCAAATCAAACGACGAAAGACCGCTTTGGTTTTTTTTTCGTTTAAAAATTAAAAAAAAATTTAAAATTGCTCGGCCATTGGATTTGATCCAAATGGTCGAAGACCGTGTGGTGTAGGACTTCTCATCTCAGATCTGCATGGTTTTCCAATAAAAATAGAATAACCAAACTAAACGATTCAATTTCAATTCAAAATGTTGTAATCCTTTCGGGTTCAGTTTCAATTTTGACTTCATATATATAATTTATTCATCTAATAGGGTTTTAAAAATTGGCTAACTCGAGCCGAAGCAAACTACATTAAATATATTATATACACATTTGAAAATAATTCGACAATATTCAGTGATTTTTTAGAAAACCGTTGCCCCGAACCAAACCTATGGTTGATGGATTAGTCTGATTGGTCGTTAAATTATAATGCAGTTTTTATCGAACTAATTTGATAGGTTCAAAAAAATAAAATAAAATTTGCTATACTTCTCCTAACAAGTAGAATTATTTAGCTAATGTATTTTATTTGCCTTCTAACTATAAGAAAAGAATTTAATTAACA
>JAODPA010048218.1:0-11666 GCA_025585075.1 Nepenthes mirabilis | reverse complement strand
CACCCCCCCACTTGCTTATGTCACATGATGTAATTGAAAATATCACATTTTTTTCCCCCGTAAAGATGGCCTTTCTGTAAATATGGTTATTTCCCGGGGCATTTTAGGTGCTGCACTCCGGACACCTGAAGAAAAATTTGCTTTTGGCTTTGGCGAGTTCTAATTGGCTTAAAATTATTCACCAAAGGAAACGAGAAGAATCTGTTTTCAATTAGATGACGGTAGTTTCTGCTCTGCTCTCACGATCTTCCAGTGGGATCAACACTACTTCAAGCGGCAGAGCTGAGGATAGAAAGTGAGGTGAGGCATCTGCAGGGGAGACAGATTCTGCCATTAAAAGCGGGAGATGAGTGGTGGGGGCGGGCAGAGAAGGGTAGCTGACCTTTCTTTCCCTGCTCTTCGCCAGTGTTTTCCACCTGAATTCTTCTTCAAATCGATTCGCGTAACTTCAGGTGCTTCTCAAAATCAGTAGTACTTTATTCAGTTCCCATTCCAGAGAGTTCAAGTGGTAGAACGATTCGCAGTAGAATTTGTTTCTGCTTTCCTCTGTTTCCCCTGCTATCTTTATTTCTGTGACGCCTCTTTAATGATTCAGCGCCAACTGAGGCCGCTGGAGTGCTTCTTGATTAGTGGGTCGATCAAGAAAAGCTTACGCTCTGTTTTAATCTGAGGAATTGGAGAGGAATATCGGAGGAAAAGAATGGATTCGGATCTACAGGAACAACAATACCAACATCATTTTCAAGGTCTTCAAAGGCAACTTCAACCTCAAAAGCAGCAAATGAACAGCCTAACTCGGTATCAGTCGGCTCCGAGTTCGTACTTTGCAAGTTTTCTTGATAATACTGACACTGGTCGTAGCAATGAAATGGGAGATTTTCTTATGCCTCGGCCTCTCAGCCCAGAAACCGAAAGCATCTTTGCGAGGTTTATGTCAAGTGTAACCGGTGGAGATGACTCGTTATCGAACAAATTCTGTGATTTCCCGGAGAATTCGCCGCTTCACTCAGAGTTTAAAGGGCCTGTGAAGCAAGAGGCAGATCCCATCCAGCAGAAGAGTGTTTATACTCCGTCCTCTCAGGCGATTTACCAAAGTCAATCTAAACCGCCTTTGATAAAACACAAGAACTCGACGTCTTCGACCCTGGAAAGGTCGTTCGGAGCTCCGAGTTCGATGGCTATGGATTTTGTGCAGCAGCAGCAGCAGATGAAGATGGGTGGTGGGAATGGAACAAGTCTTGTTAGACACTGCAGCTCACCTGCCGGCTTTTTGGCCAGCATTAATCTTGACGATGGTATTGTCTTCCTCTCTTTCCCCATGAATTGTTTTGTCGATATTGTTACTCATAACTTCCTGAGAACATAAAGGAACTGCCCATCAAAAAATTGTTAGTAATATAAAAAGTAGAAATACGATGACTTTGGTTGAGACATTTCTACAAGACATTTGGTGCGCAACTGTCATTTTTGTTTCCCTTTTTTTTTGCCATTCGATTGCCAGAATCTAATTTGTTTACCACTACAAGATCTACAAACCCTGTTACAATTCTGGGCTGCCAACAAATCCCAATTTTGAATTTGTTCATACAATTAGTTAAAATTTCTCTGGTAAAAAAAATTGGAAGCAAATAGCAGGCTATGAAGCGATGAGACACGTGGGGAATTTTGAAGCTAATAATCCGACCTATGAAGATGCATCCCTTTCTTCTGCAAGCAGGCTAAATGCCTCCTCAGGGCTTGATGACATAAGCTTAATCAATGGCGGTTACCTTGAAGGGTTCCCCATTGGCTCCTGGGATGACTCTGCGGTTTTGTCTGATAACTTCGCCAGTTTAACAAGAGGTGGCAACGATGATCAGAAGACGTTGTCCGAGTTAAATTTATCTGACAATCAGGTATCTGTCTAAAAGTTCTAGTATGTGAAAGAGGAATGCTTACGTAATATTTAAAACATCTAACAATTTAGGATAATTATTAATTTTTTTATAAATTTGTTAATATNTCTAGTATGTGAAAGAGGAATGCTTACGTAATATTTAAAACATCTAACAATTTAGGATAATTATTAATTTTTTTATAAATTTGTTAATATAAATAAATATATAAACTTTCCCGTCATTAAAAATATTTAAAAATAACCGTAGAATATCCTACTATACTATTTAGGATAATAAAAATTGTCCGTATAATTTTAAAAGTCATCTAATTAGAAATAAATTTTTATGTTACATGAAGAAAACTACCATTATTTTTGTTTTTGGACATAATTTGTCTAGTTATGATGTTTTGGTGTTAACCAGGGTGAGGAGGCCACAAATCGACCTCCCAAGTTATTGGCTCGTCACTTGAGTTTGCCAGAGGCTACGTTGGTAAAGCTGATGCAATTGCAAGATAATATACCTTGCAAGATCAGGGCCAAGAGGGGGATGGCTACCCACCCACGCAGCATTGCGGAAAGGGTAAATTTTATATCGTAAACTTCATGTGTCTTGATTACCTCTTATTCACGTCGGTGTAGAAACTCAACTCTCATCAATGGTGGAATTCGATCCCAATCTCCTTAACCCCGCCGTTTTACAGAAAAGAATGTTATTGTTCGGCAAATTCCACTACGTAAAAGCGACAGTACGTGCATCAGTATTTGAAGTACAAAATAAATGCTTGAATAAGGGTTTTAAATGTACTCACATGATTGAAATTCTGTTGGACCGCACTTCAATTTTTCTGCTGAGCCACAGAGTAACATCACTAGTTTAATGATTGAAATGCCAATGCAAAAGCTTCCATAGATTTTATAAAAATCCATATGCTTTATATAATTCAAAAAAAAAAAAAAAAAAGGTGAACTGAATGATAAAATTATAGTTGAATATATATTTATTAATTTTTTTCCTTGAAAAAAGTTCTTTGAATTTTTGGTACATGATATAGTTATGGTATTATGGCTTATAGGTGAGAAGAACCCGAATCAGTGAAAGGATGAAAAAGCTTCAGGATTTGGTTCCTTACATGGATAAGGTAGAATATTTGCTTATATTTTATCAAATGGTAAGTTTTAATTTAGAATTTAGTTTCTTTTTAAAAACTTATCAATTATATTTTGTTGAATTAGTCTACAATAATTAATATGGACTTTTGTTCCCTGATTTTTTTTGTTGCTCATCGGTGTTGGGGATCACTCCCGTGAAGAAGTTCTTGTGATCGAAGAATTTAGGCGGAGCACGAATGTGCTGTTTTATAAAGGAAAAAAATTTCGGTCAACACAATTGACCGGATATTGGCCAGATTGACGGTCAATATTTTCGGCAAATAATGTTGACCGGTTTGGGGATTAAGTAAACCGGATTCTCTGAGAGATTCCAGAAGGGCAAATTTCAGACGATCAACAGGGGTGTTGACCGGTTTCCTGAAGAACGCGGACGGTTAGCCGCCCGCTAGGAAATCCAGTACAACGTCAACTCAGCAGATTTTCTGGAGATACGTGATCTCAGACGGTTATACTGGAGGCATTTTTGACAGGGAATATTCATATTGTTGGCAAGCATTGATCCTATCTTTTCTGGAGGGAAAATTGCCCTAGATCTCTCGGTGTGCGGTTTTCAAAAGCAAGTATTGTAACTTGCTGAATATATGTATGCGAGAGGTGGGTGAGATATTTTTTCGTAGAGTGCCTGAGTACCAGAGAAAGCGAGAGAAAAACGGTGAAGGAAGGAGAAACTGTAAACAACCGTGTGTGTGTGTTGTCATTGCTCTGTTCTTCGATTTCTCTTTATTCTCTACTGTATAACCGGGAAAACTTGTTCCCAGATCTCTCACATAGTAAAATACGTTCAGCGGACGAATTGTCCCGTTGTTTTTTCCTTTGATTGATAAGGGTTTTCCACGTAAAATTCTTATATTTATTGTTCTTCTTCTTTCACATTTCTTACTGTGTTATTTGAGTAGAAAAGTTAGTCACCATATTTTCCAACAGTCGGTTGGCCTGCTGTTGGGCTCCAACCGGATTAGTTAGCTTTTTACTTTAAAAGACCACTGTATAGTTGGATAACGGAGAGAAGATATTTTCCCTGTTTTCTCAATTCTTTCCCTCTCTGTCACCCTCTCTCAATTTCTCTCTCACTCTGTCATCTTCCCTTCCATCTATCTCCCTCTCTTCCCTCTTTCCCACTGTCAGAATTCTCTGAAACTCTCTCCTCCTTCCTCTTCTACCTTCGTCTTCTTCGTCTTCGATTTGCAGGCTCTGCCGTTGCATCATTGAACCTCTAAGTTAAATGCATTAGCATATTCTTGAATGAAGTAGCCTCATGCTTTATTAATCAGATAATTAATTTGATGGAGATATGGCTTTTTAATGGTCTTGCAGCAAACAAACACCGCGGACATGTTAGATCTGGCTATTGAGTATATTAAAGACCTTCAGAAGCAAGTTAAGGTATGCTAACAGCTTATACTTTTCTTCCAATTGTTATTACCAGTATCATTTTTGCTACAAGGCTTATCATTCAAAATTCACTAAAATTTACACATTGATGCCCCATATTACGCTAAAAAAAATGTCAAAAGTCGTATATGATTATCAGAAAGGGTCTTGTGTCATCACCGTTTGTTTTAATGAAGCAACTGTACCCTGCAATTTGCATCATTTTACTTGAATGAAAAAATAAATAATATTTCTCGGGAAATTTCTTAGTTCCAATTCTGCGATGATTAATATTTATTCAGGCGCTGACGGAGAGTCGGGCCAAGTGTATTTGTTCAATAAGTTAGAGGAGGCCGGCAAGGGAGGAGAGAATCTCTATAGTGACTTCATTTTCGCCGCATCAAAACACTAATATGAGGAAGATCGATGGTCATGGAAGCCATGGCAAGCAGCCGATTCTGTTCGGTGCTGAGAATGAATAAGACGATGAGGAAATTTTGTGACCGCCCATTATTGATTAACGATCATGACCATGTACATATATATATATATATGTTTTTTTCTTTTTGTATGGAAGAATCTCGACTTTCTTCTTGTCATCTAATAAATAATGTTTTTTTGCTAAGTGAATAAACAATGTCGAGGAATAGCATTTTGTTAAGTGCAAGGTACTGAGGAGTAGATCTCATTCCCAATAAAACTATAGGATTGATCCTTAATTTAATCTTTAGCTAAACGTATAAGCATTAAATATAGGGTGATTTAGTATGTTGCTTATCTTATCTATAAATATATGTTGGGTTTGTGTTGGGGTTTGACATCCGAATTTACCTGATCTAACAGCAGCGGAATACCCGAGCCCCCATCATCGTTAACCACCATTTAGTAGGAATAAAGAATAAAGAGATGCACAGTATTTTTACGTGAAAATTCCTTCTCAACTAAGAGAAAAAATTACGGACACATAATCCATCAATAAATTCATTATGTAAAATGGTTACACGAACCCAGAGATAGAGTACAATAACCACCCTAACTACACAAACCCTAGAGGCGAAAACGAAGAACAGAGTACGAGAATATAAAAATCTCACACTTTGTGTTTCACTTACTACTCTCTCTTTTTTTCACTATCTTTCTTTCCTCTTCTCAATGTGGTGCTCTCTACTCATATATTATACAAGTGTTGGTAAAATGACAACCGTTGTTTCATCTCTCGCACACAGCAGCCGGCGCACATTGCCCCTGGTGTTATCTCCCACATTAGCCTGGTGCAACCCGCATCCTTAGTTTCTTCACACACAATGCACAGCATGCCCAGTATGCATATATATAATGATCTGCCCAGAGACCATTAACGAAAAGGCAGGTTGAGTGTAGACAAATTCCTATCACCTGCACTGTAACTTGTTAACAATTTTGCCCACTAATTCTACAACCTACCACCTGCACAGACGGCGCACACATTGCAGCTCTGCCACCTGCTCTGCAGCGCTAACTGTTTATAACTTGCTGTCAACTGTCTACGATATTCTCGGTCGTTGTTGTAGTCAAGTTCTCGGACCATCTGTGCCTTTGGCCATCACAAGAGTCCTCTGCCGTTCCTTGGTCTCCAAGCAGTGATAGCGACCTCAGATATCTAATATTCTCAGTTGTCACTGTGCACAGTCTATGTCTTCAGACGTTACTGTGCACTCAATCATGTCTGTAGGCGATTCCATACCGGTGACACACACCGGTAAATACCGCACCTTTCCTTTCGCCCATTGATCGTCTACGCACTTTGTTTGCGTGCTCCGTCAGCGCACCCATTGGTCGTCCGCTGTCCTTGACTGGTCAATGGACATTGACCGGCCAACTGCCCCTTAGTTGGTCAACTCGGTTGACCGATATTTTGCCTCAAAGCTTCCGTGCGCGCCTTCAACCATCTGCTTCCTTTAGCCGTCTTTCATCCGGTCAACTCCATTGACTGGAATCAATAACCGGCTATTTACCTTCTGTCGGTCAATAGAGTGTTCTTCGGACTTCCTCTCTGCTAAATGAACTCTGCCATTTGTTCTCTGAAAATTCTCCGATGACAAATCAATTTGTTGGTTACCTACAAGGGAGTGACCAGACCCAACAGTTTGGTCACTCCCTTTTGGGTTGCTCAATAAACAGATACGTCATCAAAATTCGTAGTACTACAAACTGATTGCAACAAATGACCAGAATGATTGTTTACTGGAGAAGGTAAATTTCGGAGATGACCATTTGCCAATGAAGGCAAATCTCGGAGTGATATTTTCGGTATGAAAATTTCGGAATGAATTTACCGGTATGAAATTGGCCTGTGTGAAAATGGCCAGTATGAAAAAGGCAGGAATGGAAAATGCCGATATGCATTTACCGGAATAGAAAATGATGGTATGCATTTTCAGAAAGGAATGGCAGGAATAGCCGGTATAGCATTGATAGGTATGAAAATTTTGGAATGGATTCCGAAATGGGCATTCCAGAATTTCAGAGCATTCCGGAATGAAATTAACCGGAGTGGATTTTTGGAGTGAAAATTTAGAGTGAAAATCCGAAGTGCTTTTGTAGAGTGATGCCAAGGGTCGGAGAGGGGCATAGTTGACTTCCCAGATCTGGCAGAGCAGGCAGTTGACTTATGGAGCAGTTGACTTTTTAAAGTTAATAAGTTTTATAGAGTATGTAGTTGACCTGTAAGGCATGCATAGTCTGAGTAGAGTTTGTTGACCTGTAGAGTATACGTGTTTGGAGAAGCATGAAAACTGGTGAAGAGTTAAAAAAAATAAGATTTGTGTGAGAAATAATCTATCAGATCAGGCTAGGTGAGTAAAAGGGAGTTGGAGTCAACGTCTTTATAATGACACACCAAGCGTTTCAGAAGGTAGGGAGCGGCAGGATAGCAGCAGTGGAACAGAGTAGAGTGGGGAAGGAAACTCTTGTCATTCGCTACTTGCCACAACACTTAAAAAATCAGTGTTGAGTGCACTACAAGTGAGAGGAAGAAGAGAAGAAAAACAGAGAGATAAGAGGGTAGGAAAGTTTCCTAAATATGAAAATTATTTTCTTGTTCTGTCTTGGGTGTGTTGTAGGTATTCTATCTCGGAAATTTTTGTAACCGATTCTACATAGTGGAATCTTGTTCGGAGTTTGTCTAATAATTTTTCTCTTTCTTGAGAAAGGTTTTCACATTAAAAACGTTGTATAATCTTTTATTCCTTGTGCCCTACTAAATTAGTGGTTGATGATCGACGGGAGATTTGGGTTTTTCACAGTGTTCGTAGCTGTCATTATTATCCGATTCGAACTTATCCGACTGGCCAATTGTCCTCAAATCCCAATAAGTAGTATTAGAGCGAGAGGTTATAAACTTTCAATTTAATGGCATCGTCGTCAAGGAGTTTGCTGTTTAGTGTGGAGCAATTTAATGGGCAAAATAATTTCTTCCTTTAGTAGAAAAGGGTGAGAAATATTTTAACTCGGAAAGAAACGGTAAAAACACTTTGGAGGAAGGAAGACAAGCCGAATAACATGACAGAGGAGGAGTGACAAGATAAGAAAGATCTTACTAATTGTACGTTCAAGTTGTATATTGCGAATAACACTCTTCAGGAGATTATTAGCTTGTTGGACTCAGCGGAGGTTTGGAAAATGCTTAAGAGCCTGTACAAGTCTAAGTCGTTGAAAACGAGGCTGTATATAAAGAAGCAGTTCTATGACCTGCATCTATTAGAAGGAAAAAATTTTGAGAAGTACTTGGACGAGTTTAACCGGATTGTGACACAGATATCAACCCTTAATGAGAAGATCAATGAGGAAGACAAAGCACTGATATTATTGGCATCCTTATCAGCTTCATACTATCATATTGTTATGACGTTACTGTTCGGGAAAGACCCGCTCAGTTTGGACGAGGTCATAACTTCCCTATTTATGAATGAGTCAAGGTGGAGAGGAAACCGTGAGGCCTCAGGGGAGCCATATCTACTTGTGGCTATCAGTGATCGGGGATGAGAAAAATCAAGAGAACAAGGCGGCAAATTAGAGAGGAGTAACAGCGAGTTTAAATTTCAAGAGAAGACATGCTTCCACTGTGGCAAGAAGGGCCACATAGAGTTGGACTGCCTGCAAAGGTAGCAGGAGAAGGAGGGTAGAGGCTACCATCAAGAGAAACATGATCATGACGATGATGATCGGAATACTATTATTTTCTGCGGAGACCTCCTAGTTGTCCACGAAAGGAAAACACAGAGCCTATTGAGTCAGGAGACGAGTTAAGTGATGGACAGTGGTGCCTCATACCATGTGACACCGAAGAAGTCTTACTTCATGAGTTATACTCCCGTAGATCACAGGGTATTAAAAATGGATAACGGTCGCTCGTCAAGGGTTGTTGATATCGAAAATATTTGTTTGAGGATAGGCAACGGGAGCAAGCTCGTATTGAAGGGCGTATGAAATGCCCCAAATTTAAGGTTGAATGTGATTTTAATTGGAAAACTTGATGAATAAGTCTTCAGGATAGCGTTTGAAAACGGCCAATGAAAACTCACCAAAAACACTTCAATTATGGTAAGGGAAAGTAAAAGTTCAGGTCAGTACCTGATGAAGGCTTGGGTTATCAAGGACGATGTCAAAGTGACTAACCGGGGTATTGGACACGGTAGCAGGAGGAGGTGGCCAAGGTGGAGTATAAGGGAGAATGATTTGATCGTGGAGAAAGAGTTGAATGAGAGTAGGACTACTTCAGGTTCAGTGGAGTAGAAGAGGATATCATTCGGACTTGCAGAGGCCAACGCCAAGATCCCATTGAGAAGAAGATATCGAAAGGCAGGCGATGACAGTCGCCACGAAAATGTGAAGGTTTCCCCCGCAAGGTCGTGAGGATAAATTTGTTGGGTTTGATCACTCCTTTGTGGGTGACTCAACAAACGGACATGTCATCGAAGTTTGAAGTGCTGCAAACTGGCTACAGCAAATGACCAGAATGATTGTTTGCGGGATATGGCAAATTTTGAATATGACCATTTGCCAAGAAAGGCAAATCTCGAAGTGGAATTTCTAGTATGAAAATTCTGGAATGTATTTACCGGTATGAAATTTACCGATATAGTTTTACGGGTATCAAATTAACCGGTATGAAAAAGACAGTAATGGAAAATGCCAATATGCATTTGCCGGAATAGAAAATGTCGATATGCATTTTTCAGAAAGGAATGATAGGAATAGCCGGTATGGAATTGACCGGTATGCAATTACCGATATGAAAATTTCGGAATAAAATTTTAGAATGGATTGTAGGAATGGGTATTCCAGAACTTTGGGGTGTTTCGAAATGAATTTGCTAGAATGAAATTAATTGGAGTGGATTTTTGAAGTAGAATTCCAGAGTGCTTTCGCAGGGGTGATGCTAAGGGCCAGAGTGGTCGCAGTTGACTCCCCAGATATGGCAGAGTAGGTAGTTGACTTGTAGAGTAATTAATTTTTCAGAGTTGGTAAACTTTATAGAGTACGTAACTGACCTATAGGACATGCGCAGTTTGAGTAGAGTAGGTTGGCTTGTAGAGCATGCGTGTTTAGAGAAGTGTAAAAACTGGTAAAATTTTAAAAAAATGACAAGATTTGTGTGACAAATCCTCTACAAGATTAGGTCAGGTGAGCAGATAGGAGCTGGAGCCAATGTCTTCATAAGGGCACACCAAGCGCTTTAGAAGGTAAGGAGCAGCAGGATAGCAGTAGTGGAACGGAATAGAGTGGGAAAGAAAACTATTATCGTTCACTGCTTGCTGCCACACGTGTTAAATTAGTGAGAAGAGTGCACCACCAGTGAAAAGAATGAGAGAAAAAATAGAGAGATAAGAGGGTAGAAGAGTTTCCCAACTCTAGATATTATTTTTCTTACTCTGTCTCGGGTGTGCTGTGGGTGTTTTATTTCGGAAGTTTTTGTGACCGATTTTACATCGTAGAAACCTGTTCGAAATTTGTTCTGTGATTTTTTTCTTGATTGAGAAGGGTTTGCACGTTAAAAATATTGTGCAATCTTTTATTCTTTGTACCCTACTAAATTGGTGGCTGATGACCGACAGTGGGTTCAAATTTTTCGTTGTATTCATGGCTGTCATTATTATCTAACTCGGGCTTTTCCAAGTGGCCAGTTATCCTCATACCCCAACAATATATACCTATTTTTCATCCGTACATTGAAATATATATTGCCACTACAATTTTGGATAAGGACATATGGCTAATGAAGAAAATATGTAATTTTTATTTGTTTAATATATATATATATATATATTGCCACTATAATTTTGGATAAGGACATGTGGCTAATGAAGAAAATATGTAATTTTTATTTGTTTAATCGGTCCTCTATTGTTGTTGATCACGTATAATAATGAAGGGAAATGCTAACGAGTGCCCCTGCATATTTATTACGTTCTATTTTACGAAATGATTGTGACATTTGAAGTGATTGCTTCCCATTTTTTGATAAATTAATGTTTAGAATAACTAATGCTTAGCCTCAGACTTCTGATTTATAATTTATTTGATCTTGCTTGATAACCTTGATAAGTGAGCCCTGAATTTAGTTTAGCACTAATTTGATTACCAAATAAGCTTAAACAATATAATATATGATATATTTATTTATATGAAAATCAAGCCTGATTAATAATGACTTAGTTAAATATTTAATCAGGTTTGATTTAGATATAATTCTTATTACGCCTATAAAAAAAATTTAAACTAATCAATAATAACTACTAATACAATTTGAAATAAAGATAATTGAGGTATCAGCCAATAAAATACCTATTTTATGATTCAATATCAAAACTTCACAAGTAGCTCATCGATAAATAAGATACAGCTCGACTCAGGATAGAGCCCTTTGCACTAGTAAACCATGCATTCTCTCTAGGTTTTGTCATAAATGTGAAATTGGTGGAAATTTTATGGATCGCATTTGAATTGTCCCTTTCTACTATTTGACAAGCGATTTCTTTTCAGTTTTTTTATTAATTGATCAAAGAAAGCTAAAACTTGCTTTAAAGTCCAAATACAAATAGTAGAAGCTAATCGAGATAGAATAGAATTACAGAGTTGACAAAATACAAGGCGTATGAGATATAGCAAAACTATATTGGATATGTTCTTCTACGGTATGTTTGTTTGTTAGAATGAAATAATGTAGGAATGGAATAGTTATTCTCAAAGAATAGAATAGAATGTG
>JAODPA010048207.1:0-11666 GCA_025585075.1 Nepenthes mirabilis | reverse complement strand
TCTTTCCCGATTTTTCTTCCGATACCAAACCTTAATCCCTCCATAGGATTAATATAAATGATTATCATCCTAATTACCTCATTAATATCGAATTCTTAAATTCGAAACCTCACACCTTACCTTCTAGGAATTCTACACCTGTCCCTCAATTGGAGCTCAATATATAAAGAGGAGGGATTAGGTGGAGAAAGTGGGGGTGAGTCACCTACTTGGTATTTTCTTTTAGGATTTAGGTGGGAGTGAGTGGGTAAGTTACCTACTTGGTACTTTTATCTAGAAGGTCAATGGGATAGTTCACTTACTCTGATTAGATTGGATCTAGTTGGGATCTAACAACAAAGTTGGCCCTTGTCTTCTGAATTCGGTAGTCAATTCTAGCTAGTCAACATTTTCTTCAAAGTCGGTTAACCTTTCTATTGGTTATCTTTTTCGGTCAACGCTTCTTACCCTAATCCGGCTAACTTTTACTCAAAGCCGGTCAATGTTTCGTTGCTCTTATTCAAGGTTGGTTAACATTTCTAAAAATCGGTCAACCCTTCGATCAACTTTTCGGTCAACATCTTGATGCCGGTCAACTTCTTGATACCGGTCAACATTTTAACGATGGTCAATATCTCGACGTTGGTCAATATCATGACACCAGTCAATATTTTGATTACCATTAGTTCTGGTCTTCCAGTGGTGTAAGACCACTCCGGTTTAAGTCGAGTAGTAATATTTTACTTTGATTTTAAGTTTATTTGATTTTGAGATCTCACAATTCTCCCCTACTTAAAGAAATTTCATTCCTAAAATTTAAATGAAGTTACATACCTTAATCAAACAAGTGGGGATACTTGCTCCAGATTTCTTCTTCGCATTCCCAAGTAGCTTTCTCAAGTGAGTAATTTTTTCAGAGAACCTTCACCAGAGGAACCATCTTTGTACACAGTCGTTGCTCCTTCCAGTCGAGAATTTGCAGTGGCTCCTCGATGTAGGATAAATCATTGCTAATTTCCAAGGGTTTGAATTCAATTATGTGTGTCAGATCATCAATATACTTCTAGAGTATGGATACATAGAACACGTTATGTACTTATGTTAGACTTGGCGGTAGTGCTAGTCTGTAAGTTACTTCTTCGATCTTTTCCAGAACCTCAAAAGGACCAATAAATCATGGCTTTAGTTTACCTTTCACTCCAAACAGCAATGTTCCCTTGGATGGTGAGACTTTCAGAAAAATAAAATCTCCTAACTCAAAGCTCAATTCTGTCCTCCTTTTATCCCATAGATTTTCTGTCTGTTTTGAGCGATCCTTAAATTACTATGGGTTAGTTTTATTTTTTCAGCCGTTTCTTTTACGATTTTCAAACCCAAAATCCTTCTATCTTCGGTTTCTTCCTAGTGAATCAGCGACCTGCATTTTCGCCCATATAGAATTTCAAAAGGCGCCATGCTGATACTAGCCTGATAACTATTATTATAAGTAAATTCTACCAGTGCCAGGTAAGTATCCCAAGTGCCTTTCATTTCTAATACAGAAGCCCTCAACATATCCTCAAGAATCTATATAGTTCGCTCAAAGTGGCCATCTGTCTGAAGGTGATAAGCAGTATTAAATTTCAATTCAGTCCCCAGTTTTTTATGCAAACTTTTCCAAAACCTTGAGATAAAATAGGGATACCTATCAGATACAATGGAGTCAAGAATTTCATGTAGTTTTACGATCTCATTCACATATTGCTGAGCCAGCTTATCACGTGAATAGGTCGTCCTAATTGCCAAGAAGTGGGCTGACTTTGTCAACCGGTCAATTATAACCCAAATGGCATCGTAATTTCTAGGGTCCTTGGCAGACCCGATACAAAATCCATAGCAATATCTTGCCATTTTCAGTTTGGAATCGGCATTAGCTGTGACAACCCGAAAGGTTTTATCATTTCTGCATTCAATTGCTGACACACGAGGCACTTTTCTACATAGGCCATGATGTCCCTCTTCATGTTCCTTCACCAGAAAGTCTTCTTCAAATCTTAATATATTTTATTTGTTCCGGGGTGGATAGTATATCTCGACCAATGGGCTTCCTTTAGAATCTTTTTTTTAATTCATTATCATTTGGCACACATAATCGGTCTCTAAACCCCAATGCTCATTCCGTTCGGATACTGAACTCAACTTGGGACTCTTTACTTAAGTTGCTTACAATATCTATAAGGAATGGATCATTAACTTGCTTTTCTCTAACTTTACTAATAATCTCAGGCTGGATCTGAAGATAAGACAAGAGCATGCTATTGACCTTAGCATATCGCCGGACATCACATTGCTTCAGATAGTCTAATAATTCCATTTGCTTGATTTGCAATGGAGCCATAATTCCTAAGCGTCGACTTAATGCATCCGCAACCACATTAGCCTTTCTAGGCTTGTACTGTATCTTATAGTTGTAATCCTTTAAGAAATTAAGCCATCTCCTTTGCCTCATGTTAAGCTCCTTTTGAAAAAACAGATACTTTAGGCTTTTGTGATCAAAATATATAAGAAATTTTTTACCGTACAGGTAATGCCTCCAAATTTTCAAGGCAAACACCACAACATCTAGTTCTAGATCATGGGTAGGGCAGTTCTTTTTATGTACCTTCAGTTGTCTAAACCCGTAAGCTATCACCCTACCGTACTGTATCAATACACATCCTAAGCCTGTCTTAGAGGTGTCATAGTACACCTCATAGCCTCCTGATCTTTCTGGAATCACCAATACTGGAGTAATAGTCAGGCAATCCTTTAGCTCCCGAAAACTCTAATCACACTCATTAATCCATTTAAATTTAACTTCTTTCTTCAGTAATTGAGTTAGAGGTATAGCAATCTATGAAAAGTTTTTCACAAATCGTCGGTAGTAGCCTGCCATGCCCAGAAAGCTTCTAACCTAAGTTACAGAAGTCGGCCTACTCCAGTTAGTAACAGCCTTTACTTTCTTTGAATCCATAGAAATGCCACCATCGGTAATTATATGTCCCAGGAACATCACATTCTCCAGCCAGAATTCATATTTTTCCAACATTGTATATAACTTTTCTCACAGAGCACTTGAAATACTATCCATAGATGAGTTTCATACTCCTCATAGTTCTTTAAATAGATTAGAATGTTATCAATAAAAATCACCATAAATTTATCCAAATACTACTTGAACACTTGATTCATCAGATCCATGAAGGCGGCAGTGGCGTTTGTAAGCCCAAAGGGTATAACAAGGAACTCATAGTGGCTGTTTCTCATCTGGAAAGCAGTTTTGGCCACATCTTCTAGCTTAATCCTCAACTGATGATATCCGGACCTTAAATCAATCTTTGATAACACCCGAAATCATTGTAATTGATCAAACAAATCATCAATACGTGGCAGAGGATATTTTTTTTTTATCGTGATTTTGTTTAATTCATGATAGTCAACACAAGCCGTAACGACCCGTCTTTCTTCCTTACAAATAACACCGGTGCTCCCCAAGGAGACATATTCGGCCTGATAAAACCCTTGTCTAATAGCTCCTGTAATTGTAATCTTAGCTCCTTTAACTCAGTAGGGGCCGTTCCATAAGGGGCCTTAGAAACTAGACTGATGCCGAAAATATAGAGATCTCAAACTCGATCTCCCGATGCGGAGGCAATCTAGAAAACTTCTCAAGAAATACATCCTCAAAATCACAGATGACTAAAATGTCCTTAGCTGGAACCTTATGACTTCTAGTGGTGCAGGCATAAGTTAAGTAAGCTTTACATCATCTTCTCACTAGATATTTTGCATGCAAGGCCAAGATCAATACCTGCATTCCTTTCTTTTTAATGCCTTGGAAGAAAAAGGTCTCTAACCCAGGGATATTAAAATAAATCCTCTTCATAAAGCAATCAATGGTGGCATGGTGCTTAGCCAGCCAATTCATCATTAGAATTACGTTAAAACCTCCCATGTTTAGTAACACCAAATCCACAATTAAACATTGCCCATCTACTTCTATTATGCATCCAAGATATACAATATCAGTAATTAGAGGGAATCTAATAGGGGTACACATAGACAATTTATAATCCAATATGTAATTGGTAGGGGCAATAAGGCACGCAAATTATGGAGAAACAAAAGAGTTGGTAGATCCTGAGTCAAATAAGATAGATGTAGGGACTCTACAAATAGAAAGAGTACCTTCCATGACATTTGGCGATGCCTCCGGTTCCTGAATAGTCACTGAAAAGGCCTTAGTCACAATAGTAGGCTTTTTCCCCTCTAGTCTCGGGCAATCATTGATCAGGTGACCTTACTGTCCGCATTTGAAATAAGCTCCTGTCATCCGGCGGCACGCCTGCCTCGGATGTATCCTCCCACAGGTGGTGCAGTGCACAGCCGATATCCTTAAATCAGTCATCGACTGAGCCGGCACAACACCCTTTTCTTTATCAGTCGTCCTTGTCTTCTTGGATGATCCAAAAGATCCCCCAGTAGATCTGCCACTAACACCTGCACGACTGGCTGCTCTCTTTGTATAGAATTTCTTTATCTCCACTTCTTTTTCGTAAATGACTGCCCTGTCCAATATATCGGCATACGTCTCAAACTTTAATGTGGACAGTTGTTTCCGGATATCATCCCGCAGTCATTGCTAAAACTTCTTCACCTTTCTTAATTCGTCTTTTACATAATAAGGCGAGAATCGGGACAGCTCGGTAAATTTAGCATCATATTCAGTCACCGACATACTCCCTTGCGTTAATCTCATAAACTCCATCTTCTTTCGATCCCAGAGATTGGATGAAAAGTATTTTTCTAGAAAAGCTTCATCGAACATATCCCAAGTGATCATCTCATCGGACACTCCTAGTGCTCTCTTCCTCATGCCCCACCAACTGTCCGCTTCTCTCTCCAACTTATAAATGGTGAAAGTGACATTCTCTTAATCTGTACACCCAATTACTGTAAACATTTTCTTCATCCTCTTTAGCCATATATCAACTTCGGCCGGATCGGATTTCCCCAAAAAGCCCAATGCTCGTTTTGCCGTGAACCGATCATACGTGGTCGGAGCCAAGATAGCTGAAGTAGGCTCGGTCACAAGGACTGGAGCCATATGCCTATACTCGACAGACTCCACTACGTTGGTCATCCTTTCCAATAAATCTATATATGAGGCCTCCTGATCATGGGGTGTATTACGGCCATTCCTTCTTCCTCTTCCACTAGCCATCCTAAAATCAAAATAGGCACGGTATTATAATCCCAGAAAATATCCATCAGCTCATTAAAATTGAACTTAGGCTAGGTTCCAAGCTTCTTTAGGATTTTAGTTGCCTAAGTTACCTTGGCCTACTTCTTACAGAAATTCAGTATAAAGATTCAAACCTATGTTTCCACACTTTCGATCGATCAATTCCTAATGAATCTCATTTCTCTGATACAAATTGTGATGGAACGAATTTTATTTTTTATCATTCCGCCAGCAACCTCCTGGAGCTGACACTAAGGTTTCGATGATTCGATCTGGGCCGGTCGTGCCTACCAATCACAGGATCACAGATGCCATCTTTGACCCATACACGATATCTATAAAATATGTAATGGAAGCCAATCTAATAACCTACCGAAGCATTTACATTCATACCCATAAAACTCATTTATGTATACATAGTCATAAAAGTCCAATTATAAAAATTCATATATTTTAACCGGATCATTACAATAAAACTACTTCTTCCAGGTAACTCTAAAATGTGCTTCCAAGTCCTTAGAATTATTCAGACGGAGCTCTAGTCACTCATTCTCGTCAGGCACGAGCTCAATAGTTTCATCTAGAGGGAGAAAAACAGAAAACAATGAGTCGGAGCTCAACAAGGTAAATGCAGATCTTCCGTAAAGCATTTATACTGTAAGGCGGATATAGATATATATGCAACATAAATATTATAAAATAACAGTTGATCGGATCATGACAAATATATAATATAAAGAAGTCAGGAAAGCCGGAGAAGTCAAATTATAAAATTAGGATAGAAAACAAAGTTGGTCTTATAAAATTTCTTTTCTCTTTTATTTTTATCAATAGGGGATATTGCTAGCGGAGAGGGTAATAATCGAGAATAGATAGTGCACATCTCCTCATAATCACTGCAATACCTCCTTTACAAAGCCCCGAAGACGGCTCTCACTTTTTCCTTATACAAAGCCCCGAGGACGGCTTTCACTTCCTCCTTATACAAAGCCCCGAGGACAGCTTCATTTCATTATCCTCGGTTACCACCATAATGTTCTAAGGCATGCCGAAGAACTTTATCTCACAGTGCTAAAGTCCAATCTTATTTATCTTGTAATAAGGCCGGTTCACTTCTTCTTTAGTTTACATTTTGAATGGGCATAAAGCTTTCGGTCGTCATATTACAAAGCCAATTTCAATTTCATTTTTCTTATTCCGATCAAGTATAAAGACTTTTAGTTGACATGAAGCCGGTTCAAATCCATAAATCTTGTTCCAATTAATAATTCTTTATGATAACATTATGACTCAAAGTTGGTTTACTCTTCCATTTTTATACAAGTCAAGTTCAATCATAAGTTAAGTAGAAAATAGAAAGCAGAAAGTAGTAAGTATGAATTAATCATGAAATCAAAATCATATTTTCAATCTGATCGTACGGTAAGATGACATTAGAGATACAACTAAGTAGTAATTTTAAAACAGCAAGTCTGATATACTATGTGTTGAAGTATTTAAATTTGAAGAGAACACTTATAAATTTTCTTAAAGCCAGACTTAAAAATAGAAGTAAAATCTGAGTTTAAAAAAAAAGTATACTTGCCTGACTGTTGACCGCCCACTCCGACTGACTTGAAACTTTACTCCTTCACTCCTTACCTTCCAAGAATTTCACACCCGTCCCTCAATTGGAGCTCAATATATAAAGTGGAGGGATTAGGTGGAGTAAGTGGGAGTAAGTCACCTACTTAGTACTTCCCTTCAGGGGTTAGGTAGGAGTGAGTGGGGTAAGTTACCTACTTGATACTTTCATCTAAAAGGTTAATGGGGTAGTTCACTTGCTCTGATTAGATTGGGATCTAGTTGAAATCTAACAATAAAGTTAACCCTTGCCTTCTGAATTTGGTAGTAACTCTAGTTGGTCAACATTTTCTTCAAAGTCGGTCAACCTTTCTATTAGTCAATTTTTTCGATCGACACTTCTTACTCTAATCCGGCCAACTTTTACTCAAAGCCAATCAATGTTTCCTTTCTCTTATTCAAGGTCGGTTAACATTTCTAAAATTCGATCAACCTTCCAGTCAACATTTTAACGCCGATCAACGTCTTGACGTCGGTCAACGTTTTGACGATGGTTGATATCTCGACGTAGGTCAACATCATGACACCGGTCAATATTTTGATTACCATTAGTTTCGGTCTTCTAGTGGTGTAAGACCACTCTGGTTTAAGTCGAGTAGCAATATTTTACTTTGATTTTAAGTTTCTTTGATTTTAAGATCTCACACGCACGGTGGGCACGCGGCGAGTGCAGCCTTACTAGATTCTGCGCTTGCCGTGGGCTCGAGCTCCTAGGGGGCGCGGGTCAGGCCCGCGTCAAGCCTGCAACAAGCACACATCGTGTTTTTGCCGTTTGGGACCCATTTTGACCATTCTAACCCAATTCTTCACACCCTTGAACCTACTTTTGATTATATAACCTTGATAAGTCAAGATTATCATAATTTAAAATCCAAAATCTTATTTACAAATTAACATTTCACGGTTTACAACGTTGGTTCCTGATTATGCCAATTCCGGATCATTAGGCTTTTCAATTCGATTCCTTCCATGCTCTTTGACATTGATTCACTTATTTTAATTTAATTACCTCCCAATTACTATATTTTGGAGTTTAGAACCTTACTATTCATTTTAACCGTATCCTGAGAATCAGTACCTTACAATAGCCATATCTGTTATATTGGCCCTTACTGGTGATATTATCACGGATCCAAAGTGTCACATTCCCATCCCAAAATATGAAATCAAATCATATTATAATTAGATTTTAATCAAAACACATAGATAAAATAGTTCAACAACTAATTTAATCCCAACCCAAATGCCTAAACGTGATCTTACAACAAATATTGTTAAATAGTTTTGATACGTTTCTAAATTCGGGTTGTATGGATTAAGGAGCAGTTGGGTCTTCTGAGTTAGGTCGAATTCAAGCAAATTCGGTCTCCATCTCTATTAATTTGAGTCCTGCACATCACAAATAACAAATAAAAGGTCAGAGGTTGGTGAGACTCATTTTTCGATTTATCTTTCGACGCTCAAATTAGAAATTTTTCTCAACAAATAGAAAGATGTAATGAGAATATAAGAAAATACGCGAATGCACTTGTGAGGGAAAATGTGAGGTTTATGGAGGATTGGGCTCCTATAATGCACTCGATAGGAAACGGCTTGGAAAATACGTTCGATAGAGAGTAGCTTTGATAATACACTCAGTAGGGAGAGACTTTAAGAATGTACTCAATAGGGAGTGGCTTTGAGAATGCACTCACTAGAGAGCGGCTTTTAGTGCTGGCGGAGGGCTAAGCTTTAGCGATGCGCTCAATTGGGTGCAGCTTTGTGAGCTAATGGGGGATTGGACTTCGGTGATGCACTCAACTGGGAATAGTTTTGAGAATTTTAGAGAGAGAGAGAGAGAGCAAGAGCTGTGTGATCGAAAGAGAGCTTGGTTCTTTTTGAGCTCCATATGTCGACTTCGGTTCCCCTTTTGCCTGTGATGGCGAAGGACATTTGTAATGTTTTGTAGCAGTGGTGTTGGCACCAAAGCTCGTAATATGTGACTTGCTAGGATTCGCCGGCCTGTCCTAGAAATGGTCGTGGTCGACATGTTAGTTGTCTTTTTATGGTGGTGGTGCGACCGCATATGGCTCTTACTAACATACACCTCACTGTTCTGGCAAGCAATTCATCAAGGCCTGCTAATGGCGGTAGTGGCCTGACAGCAACAGCACTTTCTCCGATTGTTGACCATCGCTACCAATGGTAGGCGTCTGCATCGGCAACTACTACACTGGTTAGGCTGGTGGGCTTCTCCATTATGATTGGTTGTGTCATAGGGGCTGTCTACTAGACATGCCAGCCCTTGTCTCCGTTGGCCTACTATGCATTGTTGTGTCTAGGCCTGTCGTTAAAGCCTTTTGGGTTTTGGTTCTTGTGGGGCCTCTCTTCATGGATGGGCCAGACTTGGACTTGGGTCAATCCTTAGTACTGCTGGACCCATCAAGTTAATTATGACAAAACCCAGAATTTAAAAGCCACATCCGAAAAAGGTTCAAATATCTCATCACCTAATTAACTAATAACCATAAGTAAGAAAAAATATCATCAAACCCAATAACAAAATATCTAATATTTAATAATAAAAATATAAATTCAAGGTTCACGGTCGAACATACAAATTATCTATAAGAAATTAGCTTTGATACCATGTTGGAAATTGGAGACATCAAAACTAAAATATATGCGCAGAAGTATGTTAAAGAGGTGCCCCAAAATAATAAAGTTTCTGTCATTAAGATCTGAACATGATGCTAATGATAATCTGAAATCAGTTCTTGAAGTAGGAGGCTACTTCTCTTATACATTGATGCATTTATGCTGATGTAAATTTGAAATCCTAATGTTAAGGTGCAGAAAACATGTACATGGCTAAATAATGAGAAGCAGAGAGCATGAAGCTCCTATACACAAAATTAGTCCACGGCAAATAGTGAAGCAGAAGAGCAGATGCATGAAAGTGCTGCACATAAACTGGAATATAGAAATGAAAAATACCATGTAAATAATTAGCCCTATGGCTATTTGTGTAGTTTATTAATTCAGGAACTTTTTTGTATAATGAGTAAAACAACTAATTATATAGTAGTTGTCAACTAGTTATAACCATTAGGTAACAAACACAAAAATGAAAACACAAAAATGTATCAAACCTTAGCCATTAAATAACCACTTATATAGTAGTTGTCAACTAGTACTAGGCTAATCTTAGCCATTCAATGAAAACACAAAAATGTATCAATTCTATGTTTAAGTTTATATAATAAGCTGAAACATAATAAACATGATTTGCACTTCTTCTAATAACTGATCCGTGTGTATTGATAATTAACCATTCAACTGTGTACAGATCCGTGGCTTTGTAGAAGCAATCAATCAAATATTGTCGATTCAATTGCTTGGATTGCTGACAACAGAATTTGGTAGAGCTGTTGTTGCTATGATACATAACAGAATGTAAGATGCATCAGTTGAGCTATTGTGATGAAGGATTTAGTGACAGTAGTTGATATTTTCTGATAATGACAGCAACATCTGTGATGATGAGCTGTTGCATTTGTTGTGAATAAAACATTGCACTGGTATAAGGAAATTATATGACAGCAACTTCTGCTGTTATATTTTCTGATGCTATAGCTACTGATACATTTGCTGTAACTATAATGCCAATGCTTGACCAGATGCACGTGATTGATGTTGGTACTTGAATTGTTTATTTAAACCGTGAAAAAATGACCAATAATTCATAACAAATACACAATCACCAATAATGATATAATACGTAATTTTTATATGGAAAACCCTATTAAGAATGAGAAGGAAAAACTGCGAGACAATACATTCGAAATATATTCACTATACAATCAGTTCGATTACACAAATTCCACAAATATAAGGATTAGACAATTTGTAATAATTAGACAAAGTAACGAGTATAAGATGAAAAAGTGGAAAATATAACCAGTAAAACATTTTTCTCAACTCCAAAAATAGCGTATCTAAGGTTGATGAAAATTGGAATACAATTCGAAACTCAATTAAATACTTGAATCTTCGGCTTTTTCCTTTGTCACTTTTTCTCTGAAAGACGGTGCCCTATGTCTCAAAAAATATAAGTAGTTTACCATAAAATGTGTAAGTATGTTTTTATACTGCGAACTAGTACTCAAGCGCCCAACGAGCGTGCCTCGGGCACGGGTGTCACTGGGTTCGGCACCTCGAGTGTACCTCGAGCACGCACCAACTATTTTCACCACTTTAGGCACACCTCGAGCGCTCTTCTTCTGGAATCAGTGCTCATGCATTGGGTATGGACACGTTAGCACAGTATCCAGGTGTCCATATTCAAACCATTGAACAGTACGTCAAATGAGTTTGGATCTATACGGGAATGATCCAGAACCCAACAATTGACTCGCAACCCTACAATTGATTGCTGCTGCACTTTGCTTTGAACTGTGCGTACAAAGCAAATGCTTTGCTGATACATAGCAGTCAGTTGAACTCTGCGCTTGTGCTGAACTTCGCTGATGCATATGAATTGTTTTGCTGATTTGTTTTGTTGATGTATGAACAGCAAATTTAGATTTTAACATTATCCAACACCAAAATAACAAACTCCAAATCTAAATAATCAAAATATATCTAAAATATCCTAAAACTATTTCTCTGAAAAATCTTCCCAGCATAAAAAATCCCAACAAGTTACATCGAGGTTTGCTAACCTAAAATATTAATAAAAGATAATAGGAGTAAATCTGATGTTTAGTAAAGTATATATAATTTTATATATGTGGATATAGTTAACAAACATATAAGCGAC
>JAODPA010048196.1:0-11666 GCA_025585075.1 Nepenthes mirabilis | reverse complement strand
TCTATTTTACTTTTCTTTTATTACAAAATTCAAATTGATACTCAAGTGATAGTATTGGCTGATCTCGGGCGCCAGCCCAATTAATCCAAATATCCTCCAAAATTTTACAGTATTTAATAAATCTTCGCCGCACTCAAATTACCCAAAATCACAATTAATATTAAAATAATCCAAACGGAATCTGGGATACTACATTCTCTCCCATTTATAAAAATTCATCTTCGAAATTTACGCACATTAATCCTCGAACAGATAAGGACAATTCTTTTGGACTTAATCTCAACCAACTGATTCCTTCAAAAATCTGAGCCGAAACCCCAACATAAAACAATTTCTTAAAATCAGCAACAACTCACACTTGATCACATACGAAGGATCAACCCATATTTCTCTCAACATATTTATATAAAACACATCATAACTATCCACCAAACTCGGGGCAACACCAATCCATTAGTCATCTCTCCAATTCATAGAAAACCTTGGCCTAACGAACCTCATCCTCACTCTATCCTTTGCCCTCAAAATTCGAAATTCTTTTTCTCGGAAACACCTTTAGAGACATATGGTTGCCCACATCAGCCTTAAACCTAATCCCCTCTTACCAGTATAACTTTTCTAGCAACTCTGAACTTCGATCAACCGATCTCGGCTAAACTTAATCTCCTCTGATGAAGCCTGAATGATATTGGGCCCAACAATCGATGATCACCGATTCATCCCAATTGCCTCTCCTTCGAAAACTGATATCCTCAAATTGATTTTCAAATCAAATTCCCTACTTCAAAATCCAAATCAAATCTCGTGACTGATGACCATGGCCCACAAACTTCTATTGCGCTACTCTAATCGATCGCCTGACTGTAAATTATTACCATATCAAATTTCAACTTGGTGCCCAAAGTCTCATGTGAACTTGTCCAAAATTTCGGGACAAACCTCAAATCACTTTCGAAATCTCAAAACCGAAATACTTTGCAATCTCATCGTCTCGCTGGCATACTAACGAGCCAACTTAATCCATTCAACACATCATCTAAATCGGCAATAAATGGGCCAACCTCATCAGCTAACCACAAATACCTAAATCGCATCCATATGTCTCACGATCCTCGACAACCTCGAAACCAAAATCCATTGAGGCTTCTCCTTCATAATTCATAACCTTGATATTCAAAATACAATTCTTTTTCCAAAAGCAAATCATCTCATTTACTCGAACATTAATATTCACTTGCGATTTACTACCCAGAACTTCGACAACTCACTCAAACACGAAGCATCCATCAACTATGGCTCATTACCCCAATTCATTTCTTCCAAAATCACAAACTGCACCTGGAGACATAGCAACGCCATTCTTGATCCTTCTGAGAGCAATCACATAACGCAACTCTTTATTCTATTCAATATCTCCCATGAAACATCAAAGACACATCAAATTCAAAAACTTTCAACCGAAAACATCAGTAATAATATTTGTCTTCTTAGCTGATGATACATCTCATTAGTATAATCTTTTAACAACCTCACCAACCTATGCTACCACTTGATCGACTTCTCCTGACTAACACTGAAACTCACCATTATAGTCCTTAAGCGAATCTACTTGCTTACACTGCAGCATGATCAACTCTCTTTTTGCGAAATAATTTCCTCAAACCTTTATGATCAAAATCCTCAAAGTAAAGACCTTAACTACTAACTCCAAACCTTGGGTGGAGTAATTCTGATCATAGACTTTCAACCGACTTAACTCATAGGCAACCACCCAAATACACTGCATCAAAACACAACCTCAAATCTTCCTCGGAAATATCACAACCTACCACAGATTAACTTTATCCATCAGGAATCGACCAAATTAATATTGTAGACAATTCACCCTCTTTCTTTTTTTTGAAAGCTCTCATCACAATTCCAATGAACACTGATCGTTTTTTAGCCAAGTGGCCCACGGATGCTACAATTCTCGAGGAATCCTTAACAAATCACTTATCAAATTCAGCTAAACTGAAGAAACTGCACACTCTGCGACATTCGCTAGCCTTTTCCAATCAGCCACCGAAGAAACAGCATGCCCAAAAATGACATTTCCTCCAACCAAACTCGCATCTCCTCAAATGGGCAAACAACTAGCTGCCCTTCACAATCTACGATGCAGTCCTCAACAGATCTCATGCCCCTCATGATTCTTCAAACAAATCAAAATACTATTAATGAAGCTATCACAAAATTAACCAAATACAGCCAAAAGATCTGAATCCTAAAATCCACAAAAGACGCCAATGAAATCACCATCCCAAAAGGTAATCACCACAGCTCACAACGGCTGTACCTTTATCATGAAGGCTATCTTCAGCACAATCCCCCGATTGTTCTTAATTGACAATACTTCGAATGTAGATCAATTTTCAAAAATGTCAAACCCTCACAATAGATCAAATGAATCGCCTATCAACTCCAATTCCTTGCTTATTAAATAAGTCATCTCCCAAACGAATTAAATTTTTTTCAATAGTCCATACATAACCTCATTGATTCATCTTATTCATTTTAGAGGCACCAAAACCCCCCATGGAAAAACATTTGACTGATGCCTCATCAATTCTATGCGGGGTCCCCAAAATCGGTGCCGAATTCAGCACAACTTCAACGTCAACCTCAATTGCCGATTAGAAGATATTTTAGACTAATCCTCTCCTCTGAGAAGTAACCTTGAATTACCATATAGCCAGGAAATCTTTTATCACCACAGAATGACTCCCAGATGTGGCCACATATACTAATGAAACTCAGCACACATTCTCATCAAATAACTTGCGGGCAAAACGATATCAATTCTATCACCTCTTGATCAGCTCTTCCTCATATACAAAATTCATAGCCCAAATTGCAAATCAGAATATTCTTACCGAACTCATCTACACTAATATGTTGAATTGCCAACCAAATCACTCTTAATATCACATCAAAGTCCGGCACCTCAAATAAAATTAGATTAGTTAATCATGTATATTTACAAACCCAGATCGGACACCGGAGTCCACAATTTTTAGCAAACCAAGGTTTACGCAATAAGGGTAGACATCATCAAAGCTGATTCTAGAAATTGAAAAAACATAAAATTTACACAGAATATCATAGGCCACACACTTATTCCCTTGCCTCAGCTAGAATTCACCTTCCTTACTATCCAAAATGCTAAACGAAGAGGGACTCTTCCAAAAATTGCCTCCACAAAAATATCACAAGAAGTGGAATATGACACTGAGAAGCCCACCACCGACTTACCTCACTCTCCAACTTATGGGCAGTAGACCGAACCTCATCTGAACAACAAAAAATTTCAAACACATCCTCCACTTTCTAAAGTTTAATTTAAACCTTAATTGGATTAAACATCCCAAAAATTTTCTAAACTAGCTCACTCTTAATCATTCGAAGGGCGCCTCATCTTGCCCCTAATCGATCATCCTTCATATAGCAACCAAATTCTCATCTGGCTGCTGGATTGAATCACCCATTATGTCGCTTACGTGACTTATCATAGCCAATTAATTGACTTCCCGATTAGAATTCAAACCATTACAACCAAATTTCCATTCTTCACTACAGGCTGCACTTATCGTGCCAAATATTCGATCAATTTCTTATCCAAGATGACCCAGAACACCTCTCCTTACGACTTTTCTCTGATACTACCTATGTCATGACCCAGGAACACAATATACGCAAGTCAAAAATAAAATCAATAATAATATATTCCATTAACCATAAAAACCAAACTTGGGCATGACAATCCATACATATATAAGACCCAACATAATAAAACCTGTACAAGATCTCATCAGATATAAATCCGGACAAATATAATATATGACTTGCTATCCAAACATCACAAGGGAGGTATCCAAATATAATATCAACTCATCAACATAAAATAATAACTCCAATATATCTCATATAAGGATCAGGGCCCTCATTTGGTTATAAACAATAGTCATAACACATCCTCGAGATTAGAATTATACCCAACATAAACATCTCCACTCACCGATAGAGACATACTGTATCAGATCACGTTTGAATTCTTGCAAACGTATCCATGCTACTAATCTGAAGGGATAAAATATGAAAACGTGAGTCGAGGGTGCAGTAAGTATTGTCATTGTATAAAACAGTACACGTAAATCAGAAAAGGGATATCACATAACAACCACATAAAACAAAACACAATGTCCGTGAAATCTTTGAAAAATCGAGATGTCTCATACTAAATTACCGTTCGTATCAAGCAATCCCTCTGAGATATATTCATAACAAATAGCGATCCAATCAAATCTCATAGACGATATCATATCATAAGATCTGATATCACATCACATAATCACAACTCTCACCACATCCATGTAGGACACATACCATCGCCGGATTCAAATCTCATATCTCATATGCTGAAATCAAAGGAAATGCCGGAACCAAAACATATAAATATAAAGCATGTTCCGGGGCTTAACACATTAATACGTACGAGACATTTCTATCGTCGATCCATGGGCCAAATCACATATCTCAAATCACAGTCCACTCAAATACATGGAGAAATACAAAGTATGCACGAAATTGGACAATCAAATATTCATAATACCAACTTATACATATTAGGACGTCCAAATATATTAGTTTTCCGTCAATTCCTTACGACGAATCTCATTAAAACGTATGGGGTAGGTCGACTACAACAAAGTTCGCCTTCCTATTGGCGGAAGGAAGATCATATATCACATATATCCCTGTCGGGAGAAGCGCCAGAAATAGCCAATGCCTCGGATTACAAATCGACCCCTAGGGTCTAGGACTATCGTGGTCCCACGAAGTAGCGACCTTGTCCCCCGGCAACATGCATGTAGACCTATATACGACCTAGTTCATGGTTCCACAACATACTGATACACAAATATACATATATATTGTTCAGGTGTCCGAAAACTCTCTAAATTACGAATACCAGTATAAAACCGCCGAACGATTAGTAAAACTTACATGCATGTACACAATAAATAGATGGGCTGCATAAAAATAGCATGCTTGTAAAAGAAAATCTCCAAATAATACCTAAACATTATTAGACACGAAATTAGACCAAGAATAGTATTAGACAATACTTGTATTAACGTTATTCCAAGCAGGTTTGCCCAAATGATACTCCAAAGTACCCAAATTGGGCAATTCTCTCTCCTGTAGATGCGCGCCCACGCACTACCACTTTCTCTCTTCTCTGTGTGGCTCTCTGCCACGCGCACCACCACTGCGCTGCCTTGCCCACAATTGCCGCTGCCTTGCCTACAAGTTGTCACCGCTTCCGCCTCCCATCACGGCCACCGACCTCCCTCGTCGAGCCCTCTCTCTCCTCACCGCGTGCGCCGCTCCTGCTCCAGCCCCTCTCCTTGCACAACCCTCTCTCTTCACATTCTCCTCCTTCGCCGACACACCTCTAGCACAGGTGACGGTAGCGACCACGGCAGCAGCACTCGGCGACAGCGACAGTGACGAACGGTGGCGCATACAGCCGTCGGCAGTCTCCTCTCTCCACGGCGCCTTTTTCACCCTTTTTTCCCCGATTCAACCGATTTCTCCCAAAATCGATATATGTAACCCGAAAATCAGCATCCACAAGGAGAATGGAAAAATTTACTTACCTCGATTTCACCAATTTTCTCTGGCAACGGTGGCGAACGAGCAGCAACTGTTGTGCTTCGATTCGAGATTTCTCCCTCTACATACACCGGAGCACAAAATGGAAGATAACATTACGAAGAGAGTTTCGCCGGCTTCCATTTTCAGTGTTGGGACCTCTGGCGGCGGCGGCGGCGGCGGCGACAGCCCGTGCCGGTCTCCCTCTCTCTCCTCTCTTCTCTTCTTCCCTCCTTTTCTTTCTCTCCGAAACCCTTTTTCCTCATTATTATTATTATTGTTATATATTTTCTATTGTACTTTTCTTTTATTTTAAAATCTAAATTGATACTCGAATGATAGTATTGGCACACCTCAAACGTTAGCTTAACTGATCCAAATATCCTCCAAAATTTTATAATATTTAATAAATTTTTGTCACACTCAAATTACCCAAAATCATAATTAATATTAAAATAATCTAAATGGGATCCGGGATATTGCAATAAGTCTCACTTAGACTTCTTAACTTGGTCGTGTGATTATCTGTGCCACCAATATGCCACATAATCTTCCATGAAACTATATTTTCTTCCATAACATTTCCATAGAGTTGATCCAGGGAGGAGTAGATAAAAGAAACATAAAGAATGATGGTAATTAGATCATTTAATGATCTGGACTTGATTGATCCTTTTTACCCTTTTCTTTCTTTGATAGAAGAGAGAAGTCAATTGTTCTGGAGAGCAGTGGAGCCTTATATAGCATCCACAAAGCATGGTTGCTCCCTTCTTTCTTTTTTTGTTTCTTATTATTTCTTTTCACCTCATCGTTTGAGATAGAAAAGCCCCTTTTATGTTGTATCATCAGGTAGTGATTCGTCAATCTGCTAATTCTTTTTATGAGACGCAAACATGAGAATTTATCATAGAAGCAAGAGAACTATTAAAACCGTGGGAAGCCCTTGTAGCAGGCAAAGCAGCCATAACATTTAGAATCAGAATCTAATAGGAAAATATCGACTAATATATTGGCTCAATATTGAAAATTGTTGGGTAATGTTGGCCATTATATTATTGATATGACAGTATATCACTATTTTGTCTTAGTGTTTGAAAATATTAGTAGGCCGGTATTGATGTATAGTTGCCAATATTTTGCATATTGCCTAATAGTTGGTTTCCCTAGATGTTAGAAGGCTTTGAAATACTTCATGTATTCATGTACCCCTTAAAAATGGATATCTTTTTGACACCCCATTACCCCATTCCCCAAAAAAGAAAATCTACTTTTTACAACTTTTAATTATATTGAATTGCTTCAAATTATTTGCAAATCGCCTGCACAATTCTCAGAATAAAAAAAAAAGAAAAAAACACTTTTCTTCTTGTAATCCATTGTTAAAACTTTAAACATCAAGGTAAAACATAAAAATTCTTTACTGCCCCTCCTTTCCCATTGACTGCCCTTTTCCTCACACTGTGCCACCACCCTCATCATCACAAGGGAGGGGGAGAAGGTGGTGGTGGTGCCAGGAGGGGGGTGTGATCTCTGGTGGAGGAAGGGATGGGGAAGTGTTCTTTTATCTTTTATTTTACCATTCTTATTTAAGTTTTTATTTGGTCTTGTTAGAAAGAAGATGCTAAAAACAAGTTACTTGGAATCTCAAAATTAGTAACGAGATGTGGGATGCTTTGGCTCATTGTTTTGAAAGAGAAGCTAAGGAGATTCTATGGAAATCAAAAGGGATTTCTTGTCGAAAGGAAGTTTGGTGATAGTGTGAGGAGAAATAGGGAAAGTGAAAATAGAGAGATTGTTCCAATGGCAATGTATGTGTAAATCAATGAGATTTGGAGACGTGTAAATGTGCTATGAAAGAGGCAGAAAAGGTTTTGAGTGGGGCAAAGTTTGAAGTCTATGATAGTTTTTGTAATTGGCTTAAAACAATAGAGCGAGAAAAAGATGTCTTTAGACTAGCTTAAGTAAGAAGTATGAGAACAAATGACTCGAACCAAATGAAGCTTATTAAGAAAGTGAGCGGCTGATAACTATTGCTGATAATGATATCAAAACAATTGGATGAGAGAGCTGCCGCAGTATTTGGGAGCTTTGTGTCCACAAAGCAAACCTAAATAGCTCTTATAAATGGTATATCAAATAATAGCAAGTTAAAGAAGTATTGAAAAAGACGAAGAGTGGGAAAATACTTGGATTAGATGGTATCCAAATAGAGGCTTGGAAATGTTCAGAGATGAGGGAATTACACTGTTAATTGGATTGTTTAGTAAAATCCTAACTAAGAAGAGTCAAGGAAGTGGAAAAACTGTAAATTGGTATCCATATTTGAGCACATAGGGAATATACAAAGTCTTGCCAATTACACACATTAAGTTGATAAGTCATATGACAAATCAATGAGAAAGAATAATTAAAAGGAGGCTACGATGAGGTATGACTGCATTGGAGAACCTATTTAGATACAAGCCAAGTGATCCATGTTGGAAGCTATCTATTTATCGAGTATGATGGAGCAATTTTAGGAAAGAAAGAAGAACCTTAATATGGTACTCAGTGATTTAGGGAAGGCTCATGATATAGTTGCTACTCCCTAGAGAATATTTAGATAATTTTGAAGAGAACGAGTTCCATGGCATATGTCCAAGTTATAAAAGTTATATACGGAGCATTCATTTGTGTGAGGACACATGCAAGAAAGACCAAGGGTATTTCAGATTATGATTGACTTATATCAAGGATTATTTTTAAGACAATATCTATTTGCCTTAGCTGTAGATTAGCTCACCGGGCATATCAGGATGATGTGCATTGGTGCATCCATTTGGTGGATAACTTTTTCAGCGAATAAGACCAGAAAGGCTTTAATACTATGTCGTAAGTGTGAAAAGATATATTGGAAGTGATAAATTTTAGAATCATTAGAATAAAGACTAAATTCTTGGAGTGCACGTTTTAGAAATAGCAAATGTGTAGATGATGGGGAGGTGAGGATATGGATTAGAAGCCTATCAAAGATGAATAGTTTTGGAAATACTAAGTTAATGGTTCAAAAATATGTGTAATCAATGAGAATGTTACTCAAAGAATCACAGTGAGTTGGATTAAATAAAAAAATGTTGCATGGTTCCTACGTCATTGGAGAATACCATTTAATCTCAAAGGAAAATATGTAATGTGGCTATTAGTTTAACCATTTTGTATGGAGTGAAAAGTTAGGAAAGTGGTCATATTGGAGATAGAGATAATGCGATCGATGTGTAGTCAAACCAAGAGGAGAGTACATAATATAGCATGTGAGAAAATTAGGGTAACTTCAATAGGTTAAAATATGTGACAAATATATTTGAAATGGTTTAGTCATATGAAACAAAGACGACTTGGTGCGTTTGTTAGGGGACATGAAAGGTTGAAAAAACTCTTATAGAAGAGGTAAAAATCAAGGAAGAGTTCAAAAGAAACCTTAAGTATCATCTCTCCATGGTTGAAAATATCTATATCGGTATCGATTGTAATCATATCTATATCAAACAATACATATTGGTATCAAATATATTAGAAGAAGATTTTTAAAAATCATAAGTTGGCGAAAAAATATCAATCGATATACCAGCCATGTCATATTGTCTTGGTATTGGAGAATATTGCATATTCTGATCTAACAAAGGATATGACCTATAATAGAACTGAAAAGAGGTCATTAATCCTCATGGCTTGCCCCACTTAGTGAGAAAAGGTTTAGTGTGGTTATGTTTGTTTTAAATTAAAAAATGAATTATGATTAAGATGTAGGTATTTCTGCCAATGTTAGGGCACTTTGCTCTTGGTGAAAATAAAGGGTATAATTTTTTTGAAATTTAATTATTGTGAGCTCTTCGTTTTTATCCAAAAATTTTCAAAAAACTATCCCAAGAAAGTATTGTTTCCACTTTTACAGGGGAAGTGACACAGGGTTTGAAGTTAAGCAGCTAGGCACCTAACTTCTTTGAACATCATGTGTAAATATGCAATTGAAAATGATAATATTAAACACGATTCAAATACGTAGTTCATGGTTTATCTGGTTTCTTTTTAACCTCTTTCACTTACAATACTATCAAATTGTCGTTGCCTTCACTTCCTAAGAAGTCATGGAAAATAGGAGAAAAAGTTAAATATGGATACATCTTAATAAAGGAGAAAAAGTTTTAAGTAATACTTACCTGCATCTATATATTTAAACTTCTTAGAGCATGGAACATAAATTTGCGGTAAAAAGGTAACATTAGCCATAGTCTTAAACTCATACTTTGTCCAGCTTCTTTTTGCTTTGCTTAATTTTAAGATCATCACAGGTGCTGCTGCCATCAAGCTAAAGAAGGCCATACTTTGTCTTTGATCAATTCTATCGTCCTTAACTACATCAAAAGCATCTTGTTGATGCCCCACATTTGTACAGCTGCTGTATTTCTTTTATCAGCAAAAGGTGATGAAACAGCTATATAAGCTGCTGGCCCAACAACCAAGCCCCCTTGTGTCATTTGTCCTTAATTAGGCCAAAGAAAAGCAAAGGGCACTTGTTGTTATCTGTTAGTAGTATGAAACTCAGGTATGTATAAACTAAATTCTTATCCCTAAAGTAACACACACTCATTCGCTCACATATTCAACATGCTTGTTACCAAACATCACAAAGCTAATTCTTGGGCTGCCCACATCGATGCAAGACCTGATAGTGATATATCAACTATTATGACCTGTTATTTGGATCGTAACACCTTACAAGCCTGGATAGCATGGTCTCAGTTCAGCTCTGATACCATTAGCAATTCCTTAAGCAAGCTACTAGCCCAACAACCAAGCCTCCCTGGGGCCTTTTGTCCTCATATAGGCCCATAAAGCAGAAAAAATTCTTGTTGTCAGTAGTAAGCATGCTTAGGTCCTATAACCTAGCTATTATTTTTCACATCTTAGACTTGGGATAGGGGTGCCACAGGTGAAGGTTATAGATTTTTTTTTTTAAGTTCATCCTAGAATCATCTCTTGAAGATTTGAACTGATAAAGTTCTAGTTATTGACATGTTTGTGGTATATCTAGTAAGTATTCAATCCAATATACTAATAGTATGGTTATGTGTTGAGTTTAGAAGTATTCATATGCTTTCCAGGAGTTAAGGTGTCCATAATCCATTATCACTCACTAGTTAGCTCTGAAGAGTTCTTTTTCCGTATATGAGTACCAAATTTACCATAGCACTGCTGTTCTCTCTGATCTATTAGATAGAGCATGCATCTACTGGCAAACATATAATTGTATTTCTGGCATACTATTTGTCTAGCCCAAAATTGGTTCTGATTTCTGTTATTTTCCCCTGTTTTGCTGGTATTAGTAGTGAATGCTGTCACATAATAAACCATAAGTTATAAAGTTGTGAGAATGAGGGACTGAATTCTCAGCATTAGGAGAAAAAAGTAGGTATCATTTGCTAGACCCTCTAAAACTGGATTTTCTTCCTTTTTTAATGGAAAAGTACACCATTTTAGGCTTCATAGAAGTGTTCTCAGGTTTCATTGGCCTAAAGTTTAACACAAACTCGAGTATAATTGAAAACAAATACAACCCGAATAAAATAAGTTTGTGGTTCAGATTCTTGTTCATAGCTAATCCGGAAGGATGAATCTTTGTATAAAGAGTAAAAAAAGGGTTTTATTTCCTTCACTCTTTCCAATCGTGAATTTATTATATCATGGTAAGGTTGCTCTAATATGCCCGAAAAATCCAGGAAAACGGCACAAACAACTTCTCTAGACTACAGCGATGCTAAGTCTCTTACCCTACATACCTTAAAATGCTATAGTCTCACAAACCGGACCATCCTTAGCATCAAATTGAATGATCTTTAGAGTTGATGACATTTAGCTTGTTGATTGAAAAGGCACGTTTCGGTGCTAACGTGTTTCGACCCCGTTACAAGTATAGCGGAAGCAATAAAATA
>JAODPA010048185.1:0-11666 GCA_025585075.1 Nepenthes mirabilis | reverse complement strand
GGTTAGGAAAATGTGGTCCGTCACAATTGGTATCAGAGATAAGAGATACCTTAGGTTTGATCTGGACCTTATGCGGAAGCTTAAATTCGAGTAAGATAGATTGAATAAATAGAGGAAGATATGTGATGATTAAATTAGATTGGGTAAGTTAGCGTGTTGGCATGCCAATGAGATGATAAGTTGCTAAATACTCGAGTTTGAGGTTTTGGTGATAACTTGAGGTTGTACTATAATTTTTTGGATAATTGCCATGATTGTGTTTCCTAAGTTGATTATAAATCAAGGATTATGAGTTTTACCTTAGATGTATTGATATCTTAAAATTTTCTTAGATCAATAGCTACTTTGTGACCTAGGTGTCCGATATGAATCAATAAATTTGGGTCGCAAGAGGACTTTTAGTGTGCTAGTAAAGGATTAATAAGAATTGTGTAGTGGAGTGGATGGTCTGTGTATTTTAAGGTTTAGTTTGAAGTTTGAAGTGAACGATCATTTTTGAGGTTTAGGATGAATTGAAGTAGGAATTCATTAGTTTGTTTGAGGTTTTGAATTAAGTCGAGAAATTAGTCAGTAAAGTTTGGTTAAGGTTTCCTAGGGAGGATCATTTCATTAAGGAAGTGACTTGGGAACCCGAAGACGAAATCTAGAAGGATTTTTCTCGATTGTTGAATTTTGATATTAGTTAAATTTTGAGGACAAAATTTCTATAAGTGGGGGAGAATTATAGTATATAAGTTTTTAGAACATCATAATTTCAGATAATTAATGTAATATGATTAAGATTGCGTTCAATTCATATGGAAACAATTATTTTCGGATGCGGTAGGAGGTAGCGGTAGGGGGACGCCTGCTGGGTGCCTATTCTAGGGGACTTGTGCTTGCCGGGTGCTCGAGCATCATCTCGGGATTTAAAACCCGAGAGGGTTTTATTTCTGGCAGATTTGCAAACTTTCAACGCGAAGGAGAGAGAGAGAGGGAGAAGAGAGAGAAAGAAGAGATCGAGGCTCTCGGGTTCGAACCCCGCTTAAAGCTAGTTAGAGAAGTGATAGATTTGACCAAGGCAAGTGCACCTATACTCTCCTCTTTCGTTCCTTGCACTTTTTATTTTGTTTTCTTTAGGTATTGTCATTTCGATACCTGATTAAATTTATATTTTGCATTACCCATAACTTGAGCATGCACATATGTGGATTTCATATTGGATATCTTAATTTTGACCGATGTTTCGTACGTGAAACCCTAACTTATGCCCGGATGCTTTTATCTATTTAATTTTAGGGTTTTTGCATAAATTGACTTTATAATATGGATACCCATGCCTTATATATGTTTATTTATTGATTGGGTGTCCGATTTGGTAGTTTTATGTGGTTTTGTACACTCGAAAATCCTAACCCGTGCCCTGGCATTTTTACCCATAAAATTTAGGGTTTATACATGATTTGGTTTGAGAACTTAAAAATCCTACTTTCATAGATGTGGGTACTCAAATTATTGGGTATTTATATACCTATATTTTGTATATGTTAATTTTATATGTCTCGGGAATACTATCGGATGCTAATTGAGATATTATCCACATATACGTTTTGTATGTTATCTTATTTATATTTTAAAAATTATGTTGCATATAATTGTGAATGTATTTATTGTCGGAAAGTTCTAAAGTTATGTTTGACTTATTATGGTAAGAATTTCTTAATTGTTCCAAGTTTTAAGACAATTTGTGCATGTATTTAAAGGCATGTGAAGACTTAAAAGGAGCCAACTGATTCAAACCGAATGTGTCATCCATAAGCACGATATGTGGGTTGCCCTAATGATCCTGAAACAAAACCATAATGGCTTATCATTTCCTAATTTCATATTTCTAATACGTCGAATACGATTCTGTCTCCCAATTTAAGAATACGATAATCCCATTTTTCAAGTATTAGAACCTACTCACGACTTACCTTTCACATTTCCTACAAAGCGCCGAAAACATATTAAGTCTATGGACTCTCAACATTAATCGTCTGTATTAATGTTTGCTCTCCTTAAAAGATACCGAGATTCCTCTTCACATTCTTTAGACTAATCTAACCACTGGCAACGTCATAAGATTATCATTCCCTTGTAATACAATTATTCAGGCCCTTAAGACTATTAGACAATAATTATCTCCAAAAGCAATACCTATAAATTCTCAAAGTAAGGATTCTCTCCGGCTATCCCTAACTATGGGCGAAAAACTTTAACTTATGGGTCTCTCCCTCACTTGATTCGAGTGCAACCACCTATTATGATGCAAGAAAACATAATCATGATTCTTCCTAATAAATAAATATATATATATATATTATTCTACTGCAATTCACTTGATCCCTAAGGGATTGACCCAACGACATGGTCGACAATTTACCCTTCATTCTCAAGAGCTACCATCACATATCTCATTTTGACGAATACCGATCGCTTCTAATTCAATGCCACACGGACGCTGCAATCCTCAAAAAATACTTGTCAGATCACTTAATACATTCGGTTAAACCCACGATAACCATACACCTCTATGGCACTATTCGGTCTTTCTAATTAGCCACTGCTTAAAGTCCCATGGGTTCCAAATCACGATTCAATAGGGCTTTTCCTCAAACTAAACTCAAGTTTTCTTTTTCAATTGGGCATTCGGTTAACAACCGTTCTCGATCCATCACACAATTTCCAAGCAGAGTACATTTTTCCTATGTTCCTTTGGACCCAACAATAAGGTCATCTCAATATGGCCCTGAATATGACTAAAAGATCCATCCCATAAAATTGACGAAATGCCAACAGACCTTCAAAACCCAAACGGTGTTCCCGAACATCGTAGCAGCATATCCTCACTCGAATGCTACTGCAGGCATAATTTTCAATTATCCACAATCAACATGTTATGGATACAGATCAATTTTAGAAATCACCTATCCATTTATTGTGCCCGCTTATCGATTGATTAATCTTCCGAGTAATCAATTGTGCAATCATTCACAAATAACCTCATTAGTTAATCTTACTTCCCCAAAGACTCCAAGGTATCCTTAACAGTACCTAACCGAAACTCCTTCAATTCCATACGAGATATTCAAAAGCTAGTGTTGATTCCAACACAACCTCAATCACTCATCAAAGGCAATTAGCTTGATCTTTTTCTCCCAATGTACATCCTCAAGATTTATAGAACTGAATTCCTTAGCAATCACCAAATGACTTTAAAGGGGTAGTTTCATTTACTAATTAGACTAAATGCCTATCCCTAATTGAATCAACCATACCTCTTATTTAGAATTTACAACCTAATTGTAAAGTATAATATCCTATTAATACAATTCACAGCAACACCCATGAACACCTTTTCAATTCCAACAGGATTTCACATCATCCAGAATTCAAACACCCAATCACTATGAAATTGATCATAAATCGGCGGCATTCTTAAATTCACCACACCAAAATCGACTCTAAGTCACATTGACTTCAAACCATTAATTTCACTTTATCCGCCGTACTTACTAGATTGATTGGGCATCCCTTTTTAATGAATTGCTAGTTTGAGGGCTTCAACTCAGAAATGATCAAGCCTAAACTTCAAACTCAAACCAATTAACCTAAATCTCAAATCAAAGCCAAATCAACTTAAGTACTAAATCAGCACCAAATCAAATTCAAACCTTAAGGTGCCTCCCTACAACTCCTCTCGATCTCACGGTCGACCACTGCCATGAATTGACCTTCACCTAAAAGCTGTAGTGGTTACTAATATCCTATCTAAAGGCGAAATAAAGTAGGTTAGGCTATTCTTAGGACACTATCTAGGTTGCAGGAGCTAGGTAACCAAATTCATTATCTATCTCTAACTTAGTTCAAATCTAAGCTAGCCAACTGAAATAATTGGGACTATTCTATTCTAATTTAATTTTTCTATACCTACATCTACTTGTTTGATCAATCTTACTCTATCCTAAGCTTCCGCATAATATTCAAATCAATCTAAGGCAACTATTTTCTCTGATACCAATTGTGACGGAACAGGTTATTTTTTTCCTAATAATCTTCATCAATAATCATATAAACTAATGCTAATAATTTAAATAACATAATTTTCTATAAAAATTGAGCAAAATTTTCTCTAAATTGGACAAAAAGCATACATACAATCTGTTTAATAAAACCTGTACAAAGCATACAAATATCAAGACTTTAAAATTTACTCCATAACACACACATGACTAACAAATGTCATATCATCCATGGAAACCATATGACTCCTTCACAACTTATTCACAAGACAAACATCACACGCCATGTAACCCATGGCTCCAACCCAATAATCTCTAAACTACTATGTTGGATATAAATAGAGTTGTCATCTAGGTACTTATACAAAACTCAACATTATACTTACGGAAGCATTCAATGTCCATAAATAAACTGCGAAAGCATAACAATGATCTATAATAATTAAATAAGAGGTCATGCCGAAATTTAATACATAACATTAATCTAAATTAGCTATTTACATTTTATGTCATTAATCACAGTATAAGGTTCTAAGTCTTCGTAGTCCTTCAATCTTCGTTAGCCAAACTCTCTCGTTACTCTATCTAATCCGGTGTCAGCTCGTGGCTCTTATTTGAAAGGAAGGAGTAAGAGTGAACTAACAACCTAACAAGTATATCATAACAGGGCATTAAACAATAATAACGAAATTAAACAGAAGGAAGATATATGAATATGAAAGAGATGCACATATGGAACTTGATTAAACATGCTTGAAGTGTAATTTACTTCTTTATTTTGTACTTATTTTTTTAAGTAGTAGATTAAAATGTGATTATTCATCTTTGTGGACCCCCGGCCAGTAGACCTTACCAACCAAAGAAGTGAATAATCGATGATAGATTTTATTTAATCCACACAATTGAAGGCTAAAAGTTCAAAAGTTTTTATTATTTTACATCACGAGGATAGGATGTTCTAAATTCTTGGTTCTTGGTTTTATTATCCTCGGTTACCATTGAAACGTCTTGAGGCATGTCAAGGGTATTACCCACTACAATACACGGTCAGAAAAAAATAATTGAGTCTCCACTGTCATACTAGTGACATACCTAGGGATGTTACCCTTTATAATATGAATTCGTAGTCTTAGTTTCATGATTTCTTAACCTTTGAAGGGAAGATTCACCAAACATTTTTATAAATATCTCCATCTGGGAGAACATTCCATCATATTTTAAAATGTGAAAATTTTCTCCAATTATTTATTTGCTTATTATCTTGCTTGCAGAGGTAAATCTTTTCTCGACTTTGCTTACATATACGAATATCATATACATAAAGAAGATTCAGAATTCTTACCATCAGAAAGCAGATAAACTTTTGGATACGACTTTCTTTCACAATTGTACATGCCGAAGATTCCGGATTATTCGACTGAGCTTATACACATATACATATCACTTAATTAGCAATTAGACATGAAAAATTATATAAAATATCATTTATAGCCTTTGGTGAATAGTGTGCGTGTGAATAGTGTCTGAATTCTCTTATCGATCAATTCTCAAAATTTTGATCATCCAATGGACAAACTATCAAATCTAAGGCATGGGTAATCATAAAGCTACTTCATTTCATATATCAAACTCCACATCGAAGCCTAAAAGGGGTCCGGGCGTGGTTCAATTTGCCTTGAACGAATTTTTACATAAAACTATAAATTCGGATACCTAATTGATAAATCAACAAGTCCAAGTCATGGGTAATCATATCCTAATCCCAAATTGAGCAAAAGTCCCAAAAATTCGTGGATATCATGTTCGGGCATGAGGGTTAGGGTTTTCCTTGTCCGAAAATGTGTCCAACCTACAAATTTGGGCACCAAATTTATATATATGCATGCTTAGGTCTTGAGAGCTAAAAAATATAAACCTGATCGGGTATTAGAATGAGGATATCTGAAGAAAATAAGACAAAAGTGTAAGAAAATGAAAGAAAAAAGTATGAGTGCACTTGTGTTAACCCAATTTATCATCTTTCTAACTAGCTCTAGGACGGATTCAGACTCGTGGGCCTTGGATTTCTCCTTCTCTCTCTAACATCTCGTGCTCTATCTCTCTCTTGGCCTCTAAAATGCCAAAAAATAATGCGTTGGAACCACGCGTAATATTTATATCGCGATGTGAGCCTGCCGGGCACAAGCGTCTAGCGGACCCGAGACATTCTGTTTTTGGCGTCGCCTGCTGCGCTCAAGTGCACCAATAAGTAGCAACCCACATTCGTCTGATTTTTACCTTCAATACATATTCTTTCGTATACATTAAATCTAATTTTGATCTTTATAATATTAATTACTTCCTAATTATCGTGTTTTGAAATTCGGGCCGTTACAATTTTTGTGGTATTTTGGTCCCACGAAACCCTAACCCGTGCTCCTTAGATTTTACCTATTTTATTTGTAAATAATGCATACTTTGGCCTTAGGAAATTGAAACCCTAACTTTATGGACGTGGATACTTTGATTATTTAGTATTTAATCACATATATTTTATATATGTTAATTTTATGTAAATTAAAAAATTTTATTTGATCTGAATTGGGATATTTATTCACATGTACATTATTTATGTTATTTTGTGTATACTTCAAAAATTACATTATATTCATTTGTAAAGAAATTTGATATCCGGAAGCTCTAAAGTTATGTTTGGTTCATGGTAGTAAGGATTTCTAATTGTTTTCATACTTTATGTCCATTATGCATGTAATTTAAGTCATGTAAAACTTTAAACTCATAAGAATTATACAATTATAAAATGCATAAGAAGAAAATTTCATGATACGTTATGTTTGATGAATTATTCTCCTGGAGTGAGACCAAATTGTTAAAAATGAATATGGAATATCCTTAAGAATAAGTAAATATAAAATTGGATCGAGAATTTATATTTTAGATAGTAGTATTCTCTGACATATCTTAAAATATTACTGTAGAAGTATGAGAATTATCTCTGGGCCACAAGGGATATGGTAACATATGTTTTTATGGCCCCGTATATTGGGCAAAACTTATATCGCTCTCCACGGGATGTTGAATTGCATGGGTTGTACTTTAGAATATGTAAAAATGAACACATTCCTTTCCTCGTTTAACTGCACCATTAGCTGATAAGGCCTACTGGCACTGGTCTATAAAGATAATAAAATTTTTGTATATTTTAGAATTTAAAAGGATTAGAAATAAAATAACAAAGATAAATGTGTTCCAAAAAGGTATTTGCTCATATTTCATGTTTATGCATTCATATACTGTTCTTATTCCCTTCCCTTACTTTATTTTGCATATATAGTATATTATCCTTGATTATATTGTACATTGTTGAACATTTGGCTTATCCTTATTATTTTTTCTTCTTCCATATGAGCACGTACTTATACCTGATGAGGTGAAGTGATGATTAGGCGTCAACTAGGCTGAAGAATTGGAGGATACTTTTGAGGACTTAGATGTTGTGATTTTGTACCCCTATGTGGAATCTTTTGTATATTTTGAGCAAATGGATTGTATATTGATAGAGTTATATGTGATGATATATATATAGTTAGTTTATGCTATATTTGATGGATGTTATACCTCCACAAGTTTTTATAGTTTGTGTAGGTACCTAGTAGTATTTTATCTGAGCTGACGTCATAACTAGTGCAGTGACATTAGTGCCACGTGTTGTGTTGTGGCTATTGAATCTTGTATTGTGATCTGTGGATGTACATTTGTCTTGTACAGAAATTTTTGTACAAGTTTGTATTAGTTTGGCGGCCATTTTGTAGCCAGAATTTTGTGAGATTCTGGTTGAAAAATGTGGTTCGTCACAACATCCTTAGACATTAGTGCCACGTGTTGTGTTGTGGCTATTGAATCTTGTATTGTGATCTGTGGATGTACATTTGTCTTGTACAAAAATTTTTGTACAAGTTTGTATTAGTTTGGCGGCCATTTTGTAGCCAGAATTTTGTGAGATTCTGGTTGAAAAATGTGGTTCGTCACAACATCCTTAGACAACCTTGTAGAAATCAACTATAGTACTAATAGTATGACAATTATAATTTCTTATTTCATTCATGTTAATTCTTACCATAGTAATATGGATATACCATGGATCATATTGGAGCAATTGACCATATGGTATGTTCAACATCTTTTTTTAATTCGAAGCCCATATAAAATCACATGTTAAGTCAAAACATCGTTCTATCATTCTAAACCCATATAAATCACATGTCAAGTCAAGCAACCCGATGGAAGTCTAGCAAAAGATACCCACAATGGAGATGTTGATATTTGTAATAAAATCTTATTATGTTGATATTTGTAATAAAATCTTATTAAAAGATACCTTTTGTATATGCTCATTTACTTTGAATATGATTTCTAATCAAAAGTTATGTATCAACTTGAATTGTTGTTTTATATTCATATCAAATGAACATCTCACACAAGGCCTTTCTACATAGAGTGTGATTGGAATGAGTGATGTTCAAAATGATTTATATCACTTGAAGAAAAATTTTATATCTTCAAATTTTGATTCTAGATCTTCTAATTCTTTTGTTTCTTATTCTCTGCCTCAAATACAAAATTGTTCAACATGCATGAATAATAATTTTGACAAATAACATCATTGGCATTATAGACTTGGACGTCCTTATTTAGCATTGCATAATTCTACTATTGTAGATTTATATGTTTTATATGATGATTATATATGTAATATTTGTCATTTAACTAAATACCAAAGATTGCCTTTTCCCACTAGAAAAAATAGATCTAACACTTCTTTTAAATCTATTCATTATGACAGCCAAGAACTTTTTAAAACAATTGGTTATAAGGATCCAAATATTTAGCTGTAATTATTGATGACTTCATAATATGTATATAACTCTACTTAATAAAACACAAAAGCAAAGCTAGAAGACACAAAGAATTTCTTATCTTTTGTTAAAACACAATTTAAAAATATATCAAATGTGTTAGATCAGATAATAGATCGAAATTTCTCATGAATTCCCTTTACTCCAAACATGGCATTATCCATCAAATTAATTGTGTTAAACTCCTCAACAAAATAGTGCTACTGAGAGATAACATCAACATATTCTACATGTTGCATGTGCTCTTCCTTTCTTATCCAGTATACCTTAAAAATATTGGGTAGATTATGTTTTTAGTGTTGTTTTCTTCACAAATAGAATTCCATCACCAAACATCTCTAACAAATTTCCTTTCGACCTCTTATTCAATAGACTTCCTGATTACTCATGCATTAAAGTTTTTGGTTCATTATGTCTTGCTTCTACAATTAAATAAGGAAGACAAAAATTTATTTCAAGAGAATAAAAATATATTCTATTAGGCTATTTTTTTGGAGCAAAAGGATATAAGCTTCTTGACTTGACCAATCATGTAGTTTTAATTCAAGAGATATCATTTTTTATGAAATAATCATTTTATATAAAATTATTTTTTCCACTTTTTACAAATAGAATCATGAGATGATTCTTTCTAATTACTACTGCAATGTCTCTAATTCTGGTTCATTTACATTTGATCTGCCAACTAATGTTCATAATAATGACCATATTTCTTCCTTTTTGAAAATTTAATCTTCTCGTCAAGATAATGAAAAAGTTGTTAAACAAATTATTGATTCTAGTAGTTCAATACATATTGCTGAACCCACTTTGAGAAGATCTACAAGAATAAAAGAAAATCTGAATTTTTTTCATAATACTTATTATCATTAAGTTTTTGATTTATCATCTGCACAATTTGATCCTATTAGACAAGGTATTTCTTCTCATTCTGCACTTTATAGTCTTTCTTTAGCTATGTCATATTCAAAATTATCTCCTTCATAAACTGCCTTTTCATGATCAATTCTTATTGAAACTAAACCTACTACATATTCACAGGCCTCATCTTCTTCTGATTGGTGTGAAGTCATAAAATTTGAAATAAATGCTTTGGAAATCAATAACGTCTAAGATATGGTTAAACTTCCTCCTATTAAGAAGCTATTAGATGAAAATGAGTATATAAAACAGAAAGAAAATCAGATGGATTAGTTGATAGATATAACTCAAGAATTATTGATAAATATTACAATTAATATGAAGGTATTAATTATAGTAAAATATTTTTTCTTGTTGCAAAGTTTGTTACTGTCAGAATACTACTTACTATAGCTACCACTAGAGAATGGATATTGCATCAATTGGATATTAATAATACATCTTCACATGATGATCTTAATAAAGAAGTTCATAGGAAAGCACCCACCGGATATCCAATAACTTCTTCTAAATAAGTGTGTAAATTTAAGAAAAGTTTGCATGGCTTGAAACAAACTTCTCAATAATGGTATGATAAGTTTTCTTCTTCCTTAACTAGCTATGATTTTAATATGTCCCAGGCATATTATAGCTTGTTTACTAAAAGTACTTCTTCTTATTTTATGGCTCTACTTGAATATATTGATGATGTATTGATCGGATCTAATGATATCAATATGATATTGTTAGGATACAATGTCCTTGGCCTAAAATTCAAATTTTTTTTTATTTCATAACCCATAATTGACTTAAAATTAAAGTCTAATTTAATACTAATAATTAATTATTTAATCCACCGACTTAAATCTACATCGACTGTCAAGACAGAAATATGTGACACACCGTTAAATGACCTAAATGATAATTAAATATCAAAACACAGAATCCAAAAGATATATCCAAAAGTGGCTTCCAAATTCAACAACTATTTGACTTAAACTTTAAGTAAGAGAAAATACTTTAATCAAAATCAGAGTATCTAATAGTAACTTTAATATTCTACTAAATTTAAACATTGTCATTAGTCGACAACCATATACAAACAATAATCAAAACACAAATGAATGCTACAAATCTAAACCATTAAATTATATTAATCATAAAGAATATCCTAAAAACTATTCTCCAGAAAACTTTCCCATGATCCAAAAATTTCTACAAACTTATTTGAATACATTAATTTGAAAAGTTAGCAAATAAGTAGTAACAGTAAGCATAATACTCAATAAAGTATATAAAATTTTTTATATGTAGATATATTGAAAAAAGTATGCAGTAGATGATAATTATGATTAAAAAGTCAAAATGAAAATAACATTGATTTTTAATAAAACATACTAAAACCGAATACAAATTCAAAATATGCCAAAATTGCATAAATATGGAAAACATGTAAAATTCATGCAACATTTACAGATATAAATCTATAGAAATTGTGAACGAAAAATGATACAAAATATTTTAAAATTTTTCAAACTTATAAGAACTAAGGATTGGTGATTACCTTACCAACAAAGGTCAAACGTTAAAATTTGAGTTATAATTATTTTTACATAGTTAAAGGCCATACGTCATTTTTCAAACCTAAGAATAGGTGGACTATGTATTATTTCAGATAGTTTCGGTCAAATGTTATTTTTCTGACTTATGGTTATTAGATTTAACCTTTGTTTTGTAAATAATATATTATGACATGTCTAAATATATTTTTTAAAATTTTTTATAATGCTTTTATTTAGTCTACACT
>JAODPA010048174.1:0-11667 GCA_025585075.1 Nepenthes mirabilis | reverse complement strand
TGTGGTAGTGCATACACGTGCTTCAAGTCAGGCTTTATTATAGTATTTGATTTAATATTTATACTTTTTTTAGGTGAAAAGTTTTATATTTGTGCTTTTCAAAGTATAAGATTTATTTTTTTGACAGATAGAAAAAGTTTTAGATTTTGTTATAGAAATCATCCCCGGTTTGATTATTGTAAAAATCATCATAAAGAATTGATGCATCACTGGTTCCAAGTTTCGAACAAATTCGGATCGACTTGATTGTTTGGATCCGTCTCTGTTTATCAAGTCTAGACTCTACACACCACTGCAGTAAACAAGAGGTCAGGTGTCGGTAGGATATTATTTTACCGAAAATATTCTGACGCTTAAGTCAGTAATCGACTTTTGACTTTTAAGAAGGAAAATAGAAATGAGAGTAGAGAGAGAAGACAATGAGTGCTTGAGATGAATGTTTGGTTTCAGACGTGAGAGGCGTTCTAGTGGCTCGTGGGAAGTACAGTCTCTCAGCCCTGTGTTCACAATGAACGTAGAGAGAGAGAGGGCGAGTCTAAGTTCTGTAAGTATGAGAGCTTGAAGAACTGTCTGAACACTATAAAAGTCTTAAAAGAGAAAACTGCTTTTGAAGTCTGAATAGTGAGCGTATGATTACAGTAGTGAAGTTTGTAGACTTAGAAGTGAGCATACCCTGGAGTGAAGACTCCATGGATTTTTATAGATGAAGTATTGGGCGACCTTCCGTGTGAAGGAAGGCGTGATCCCTGAACTCTATCGGGCGACCTTCCTTGGTAGGAAGGCTTGATTTTAGCAATTTGTTAGGATTGCTTCCTTTCTTGGTGAATAACAGCTCTTCGGATTATTCGCCTTCCTTCTACATCATACTACCATTAAGGTTTACAGTGGGTAGGAAGAGAGAATCTGACGCTTTCCTCATGAGACGTGCGCTGAATCTGTTGGTGCCATTACAGTGCAAATTATATTCTAGAAAGGCACAAAATCTGGGAAGAGGACCATTGCTGGTCATGTACGGAGGTGTAGGCCCAATTGGGCCTGGCCCACGTGAGGCTTGCTTTCTTGGACCGACCTACTGTAGTACTTCCGGTCAACAGAAATATTGACCATCTCATGGGAAGCCTGTTCTCCACCCAATTTGGCTTCTCATCCGGTCAACATTTGGCGTTAACCGTCCAAGCGCGTATATAGTCCTTCGTGGATTTGGATCATTTCTCTTATTGGGCCAACCCATTATGGGTGTACCTATCACTAGCCCCCTATACTGGTAGTCTGAATTCTGACCTCCATCATGTTCATAATGAAAAGTGTCTAGCTATCATCTGTTAACGATGACAGAGTTGTTGACCGTCTAGCACGAAATCTGGTGTGCTTCTGAAATGTTGACCGGATTAGTTAACCGTTTGAGCTAAACTCTGAAGAACTGTGGAAAGGCACATTGATCGGGTTTATTGACCGTCAGGGCCAAATCTGGAGGACTTGGTGAAGGAAATATTGACCAAATTTATTGACTGTCTAAATCAAATTCGGAGGACTTGTGGGAGTTGGAAAGACTTGCCATCATTAGCCGACCTGTCTGACGAAAAGGCAGCCACGTGTTTGCACGCGAAAAATTCAGGATCTCGATAATTAATCTATCATAGGATTTGATTCGACAGCGTCCCTTCGGAAATCGACACGTGGCAGTAATGATGGTGCATGTTTTTGAGGTGGTTAGTAGGTTCTATGTTCACACTAGCCTTTAAGTTGTCCATTCATTTTATTTTGAATTTTTTCCACACTTTTTTTCGTCTTCCTAGGCCTATAAGACCCTAAGCGTCTTGCTGCCCCATTCATTTCCACATCCATGGCTTCCTCTATTGCTGATATTGCTTCTGTCCTTAACGAAGGTAATGTGAAGGAGTTGTACGTGGAGTACAACATTCCTAAGAAGCTTGAATTTTGAGTTCCTGGGAAGAATGACAGGGCTTACCTGCCACCTGAGGGCTTCATGACCATATACGAAGCTCATCTGAGGAGTGGGCTGCACGTTCTAGTCCCTGACAAACTGCTGGCAATTTTTTGGGTGCTTCAAATCCCAATCACACAGTTCCATGCAAACGTGGTACGATATTTTTGCTCTTTCTGCATATTCCTCTGTTAGCATTCGAGGCAGCTTACGGTGTCGATGGTCAGAGGGCTGTTTAAGTTCAACCAGGCAACGGAGTGCATCTCCCTGGCCTCACGTGGCGGTCTTTAGGAAGCACTGTTATATTCTTTGAAGAATTGAAAGAACCGGTTCATCTTTATCCGCGTGGGTGAGTCCTAGCCATTGGCTAGGGAATGGGGCAAGGTGCTCGATGTGTACACTAGGGCGCCCTATGAGGCGGAGATGGCGTCCCTATCGTGGCTAGTCAAGTTGGTAAAGAGCCACATTGGGGAGTTCCAGAGAGACCACTTAGTCCCTCGTGCTGAGGCCAAGAAGGCCAATAGGGGCCTCCTTCTCTGGAGTAGAAGATGAGAGAACCGCTGAGAAAGAGGAAGGCAAGGCCCATTGTGATCAAAGAGCCATCCAGTGACGGTTCTCCTGAGGGTTCTAGGGTGAAAAGAATGGTAGTGCCCTCTTTGTCCTCCTCCCCAGAGCCAGGGAGCGTGTTGGCCGGTCAGCTTTTGAGAGTTGGCAATAGCTCTGGTTTAGGTTGTGTTGAACCTGCTGATGAGGCCTTTAGGGTCAGGTTTCAATCCTCTACCAGCTGCGTCATTCTGGCCTTGTTGCAGCCAGAGCTCTTGGAGCCAATGGAGTTTCCTATGGAGGCCACAGTGGATCGGGCCGTTGATCTGCCGGAGGAGACGCCATCCGGGGAACCCAACGAGGCACCTGCTGTGCCTCCTATTGTATTGATTGCTGCGCCATTGGAGGAGTCTATTACTGTTGCACCATTGGAGGAGCCAACTATTGCTGCACCATTGGAGGAGCCTGCTACTGGGGAGTTTCAAGAGGCTCAAGGGGCGCCAATCACTGGAGAGCATGTTCAGGTTGTTGGTGAGATTACGAAGGTGCAGGAGCAGCCCTCTGCCAGGGAGTCGTCAGGGATTGAGGCTCTTTCTGTGGGGCTACCGGAGGAGCTTGTGGCGAAGGTTACTGCCAGGCCTGCTCATGAGGGCTCCTCCCCTAGTCTGCCACTGTCGGAGCCAAGGCTACACACCAGGCCAAAGAAGCCGGTGCAAAGGATCTGGTAGGTATACTTTTGTAAATCGCCTTCTCTTTAAATTTGCCGTTACTGAACTTTGTCTTTTTTGTAGACTGATAAGGTCGCAAGTACAGTCGTTAAGGCACTTGGGCAGAGAAATAAGGTGATATCCGATAGAGATATGGAGATCGCCTAGTTCGATACGGAGCTGGAGGCTCTGAAGGTGGAGTATCAAGAGGACACTGCTGCCTTGGAGTCTGTAATGACAGGCCTGAAAGTAAAAAATACCAAGTTAAGGGAGGAGAATGTTGGCTGAAAGGATACTGTGGTGGACAGCCTGGTGAAGGAGAGTGACCGCCTGAAGGAGGAGAATGCCCGTTTGAAGGAGGAGAATGAACGAGTCAAGAGGCGTGTCGACCAGCTTGCAGAGCAGATGACTAGTTTGAAGAATGAGCTGAGCCTCCACATTTGCCCTTAAGAGGTCTCGAACATGATGCTGGCGTGGTTATTGGAGGGGATCAACATCAACTGGCGTATTGTGTGGTTGGTTGATCCTGATTTTTCAGTGGAGTTTATTGACCTATCGAACCGGTCTACCCAGTGTCGCTAGAGCCTTGTGGGGGAGCCACGGAGTGGTCGAGGGCCACCACCACCTCCCTAATTTTTTTTATAACCTTAGCTCTCATTTGTCCAATGATGTAAACATAGACAATCATAAATAATAAAATGAGTATTTTTATGGACGTTGTGTGCCTTTGCTTTTATTACTTGTATTCAGATCATTCGGCGTTGTACTGGTCGGCCAACTTGGTGTACTGCTCACAAGTTGGCCGTCCGCCTCATTTAACGTGCTTCTGGCGCTTCCCGAAGGACTTGGGTCTTGGCGTAGCCTCAAGGCTGGTATTGATATCAAGCCTACCTGATACTCATTCATGATTAAGGTTTGGTGGCGCTACCCAAGTATAGGCTTGGGTGGCAAGCTTTGGAAGAGTATTTTGCTCCTGTCGACTACCGTTGACTGATCATGCTATCTCCTTGTGAAGGAGGTTTTCGCATATGCTGCTCTAGTCCCCTAAGATTTTTTGCTGCATACAGGCCACTTGGATGACCAAGGTTTAAATTCGACCAACTACGAGCCGCTCGAATGACCAAGGTTTAAATACGACAGCTCATAAGCCACCTGGATGATTAGGGTTTAAATACAACCACTCATGAGCCGTTTGGATGACAAAGGTTTAAATACAACCGCTCATGGGCTGCCTGGATTACCAGGGTTTAAATACGATCGCTCATTGGCCGCTTGGATGATTAGGATTTAGTAAAAAGCGGGTAAAAATTCATCTGGTTTAATGACAGTCTAGGTCGCCTAGCCCTACAATAAGAAAGATATACAAGCATGCAATATTTATAAAAAGAAGTACAAACACAACATGCAAAAGAGAATACTTATTTTTTTAATTGAAAGCTGAATACAAGTAATTACATACAAATATGCTTACTACCTACTTGGGCCCTTATTGGAAGTAGCGTTTGAGATGGATAGCGTTCCACGTCCATGGACCAACTTTTCGTCCTGGTTTCAGAGTTTGTACGCTCCATTTTACAAGATGGCAGAGACTAGGAAGGGCCCTTCCTAGTTCGAGGAGAGGTTATTTCGGTTGGCGATCTTACCTGTAGTCTCGATGCTTCGCAAAACCAAGTCTCCAATGTCGAACTGCTGCACTTTTATTTTCTTTTTATAATAGCGGATGATTCGCTGTTGGTAGGCTACAGTTCGCATCTTAGTGGTATCGCAGGCTTCTTCTAACATGTTTAGGTGTTCTCGGATTTTCTGAGAGTTACCTTTCGCGTCGAAGGACTCGACCCTAAGATTTGGAAGCTCGATCTCAAATGGGATTACCGCTTTAGTGCTGTAGTAGAGACTAAAGGGTGTCTCGAGAGTCGGCTTCTTTGGAGTTGTCCTGTAAAACCAGAGGACGGAGGGAAGCTCATCTACCCAGGAGCACCCTGCGTCCTCTAGCTTGGTCTTAAGACCGTGGAGTAGCGTGTGGTTCGTAACTTCTACCTGTCCATCCGCTTGAGGGTACACCACCGAAGTATGGACCAGCCTAATGCCCAGACTGGTATAATACTTAGTGAAGCATTTTTAAAAAAAGTAAGTTTCATTATCAGTCACTATGACCTCTAGAACGCCAAATCTGTTGATGATACTCTGGCGGAGTAATTCAAGAGCATTGTGCTCTGTGATCTTAGCTAGCGGGATGGCCTCGACCCACTTAGTGAAGTAATTGATACCTGCAATGGTAAACTTCCTTTATCCCATCATGATGTAAAATGGGCCAAGAATGTCAAGCCCCCACTACAAAGGGCCAAGGTGCCGAGAGGGACTTTAGCTCAGCGGACGGCTGGTGGTGAAGGTTGCCGTGAAGTTGACAGCTCTTACACTTCTTTACGAACTTGAGTGCATCCCTCTTCATTAACGGCTAGTAGTAGCCTTGTCGCATGATCTTGAAGGCCAAGTTCTTGCCGCCGATGTGCGATCCACAAATCCAAAGGTGGATTTTGCCAAAGGTGTAGTCGGCCTCCTCAGGGGTTAGGCACCAGAGGTACAGAGTAGAGTAACCGCGGAGATACAGCCGTCTGTTGACTACAGTGTACCAGCCGGCCATCTTCTTGATCTGCTTGGTCTCGTCTGTGTCTTTTGGCAGTGCTCCTTCCACCATATACCTTAAGTAGGGTGTCATCTAATTTTCTATCCTGGAGATCTGCATCGCTTCCTATTTCTCTATGTTGGGAATGTTCAAAACCTCCATTATGTTCCTCAAGTACTACTCTTGGTTTTCTGCCGCCACCGCTCTGGCCAATTGGTCAGCCTTCTAGTTCTCAGTCCTGGGAACATGGACCAGGGTTAGCTTGTTGAAACTCCAAGCGGCCTCCCTTGCCTTGGTCAATTACTTGGCCAAGTGGTAGTTGCTCATCTTGCAACTCCCGTTAACTTAATTGACGATTAATTCTTAGTCACTGTAGACAACGAATTGCTTGGCTGAGCACTCTTTGGCCAACCTTAACCCGGTTAAGAGGGCTTTGTATTCGACAACGTTGTTGGTGGTCGGGAAGTCGAGTCTAAGGGAGTACTTGACCTCAAATCCGTTAGGGGTCTTAAGGACCACCCCGACACCGCTACCTGAGTCTGTAAATGATCCATCTACACGGAGGACCCATTCCAACACTCCCTCATGCTGTTCTGTATCCTCAAGAGGCTATTCTTCAAGAATTTAGGTCATGGTCTCGATGATGAAGTCGGCTAGAGACTGTCCTTTAATGGTAGGTCTAGGCCGAAACTCGATGTTAAACTTTTTCAATTCGATGGCCCACTTTACCAGTCGTCCAGAAACGTTAAGTTTCTGAAGAATACTCTTCAGTGGATGGTCGGTTAGAACAATTACGTGGTGCACCTGAAAGTAGAGCCTTAGTTTTTGGGCGGAGAAAATGAGCACTAAAGCTAACTTCTCCACACGTAGGTAGCACGTCTCTGGGCCAGTCAACATCTTACTCATATAGTAGACCGGCTGTTGAGTGTTGGAGTCCTGGCGTACAAGGACGGAGCTGAGAGTTGCCTCTAACACTACCAGGTAAAAGTACAGCTCCTCTCTGTCCTTGGGTGACACCAATAATAGCGGGCTAGCTAGATACTACTTCAACTCATTGTAGGCTGCCTGATACTATGCCTTCCATTGAGAACCATTCGATTTTGTTCCCTTCAGAGCCTTAAAGAACGACTGGTATTTGTCACCAAACTTTGCTAAGAAGCGGGACAAGGCTACCAGTTGTCCCGTCAACCACTGGACATCCTTGACGCTCCGCGAGGGAGCTATGTCTACGAGAGCCTTAATCTTCTCTGGGTTTGCCTCGATCCCTCGTTGAAAGACGATGAAGCCTAAGAACTTTCCCGATGTTACTCCAAAGATGCACATGGCTAGATTCAACTTTATTTGATGTGCATGGAGTACTTCAAATATTCTGCCAGATCACGAATATGGTTGCCGGTGATCCTGCTCTTGACGAGCATGTCATCGACGTACACATCCATATTGCGGTCGATCTATTTCTCAAATATTTTATTCACGAGCCGCTAGTAACTCGCTCCTGTATTCTTTAGACCGAAGGGCATTACATTCTAATAATAAAGGCCCTGTTCCGTCATGAACGAGGTGTGCTCCTCGTCCTTTGGGCTCATCCAGATCTAGTTGTAACCTGAATACGTATCTATGAAGCTCAACAACTCATGTCTAGACGTAGAATTTACCAGCAAGTCAATCCTATGCAAATGAAAGTTGTCCTTCGGCAAGCTTTGTTAATATCAGTAAAATCGACGCACATTCACAATTGCTCATTACTTTTCTTCACCGGGACAATGTCAGAGAGCTAGTCCAGGTATTGAAATTCTTTGATGAAGCCGGCATCTAACAGTTTTCTTACTTCCTTCCCAATGGTGACAACTTTTCCACCGAGTGGTTTCCTCGCTTATGTCTGACGGGCTTGTGGTTGAGATCAAGGCCCAACTTATGGACCATTATTTCGACCGGAATCCCAAGCATGTCAGCGAGAATCCACGTAAAGATGTTAGCGAGAATCCACGTAAAGATGTCAGCGTTCAGTCGCAAGAATGTGATCAACTCGTCGAGTAGTTTGTCAGTGAGTGAGCCGCCAATCTATATGCACTTCTCTGGATCCTCCGGGTTCAGTGGAACCAGGTTGGTTGCCTCACCAGACTGTACCTACTGTAGTGTTGCTTAGTCTCAATGGTCAAGTTCGCTTGCCGAATTGATGCTGCCACTAGAAGCAATTTGGGACATGTAATATGTCCGCCTAGTGACTTGATCACCCAACACTTCGCCCACACGTATGGCATCAGAAATTTCACTTTGAGATGTGGTATCGAAGTGACGGCTTCGAACACTATTGGCACGGGCGCCTAAGTATAGCGCTATATACGGAGGATAGGTCAACTACCAAGAAGGTAAGTGTACGACTTGCCAGTTTTGGATATGTTTCCAGGACAATCTCTAACTAGGCCGTCCCTTCGACGGGCACCGGGTCATTGTCAAGGTCGTATGGCGAGCCTTCGACAAATTTTAATTGACTCTTTTTTAAACTAAATTTATAAAATGCATCAAGATAGAGTAAGTCACACAAACTTCCATTATTAATGAATACTTGTTTCAATTGATAGTCGACGCTACCATTCGAAACGAGTATGAATACAATAAGGGGATCTGCATGGGAAAAAATTACATGTGCTAAGTCACTGTCACTAAAACTAATGACATTGTCCATAGTGCGTTGCTTCTTCCTCCTAGTCTGCTACCCCTTATTGTCCGCTGGGTTCTTAGCCGGTCGAGTGATGATTATATTAAACACTCCTACCGCAGCCCGATTCTGTGGAGGAAAAGGCTCTGGTCCTTATTGTCCTTCTCTCATCAGGGCTCTTGACGAACCTGGTGAGATGGCCCCTCCGGATCAGCTCTTCTATCGCCCGTTGGAGAGTTATACAGTCCTCTGTGGAGTGTCTGAGAGATCGATAAAAATTACAGTACTTAGCCGGATTTTCTCCCTCTGTCTTCTTAAGTGGTTTTGGCCACTTAAGGAACTTCTCCCCACGGATCTGCATGAGGACCTTTGAACGCGTGTCGGTCAAGAGCATTAGGCTGATCTGCCAGTACTCCTTGTGATCCCGTGGTCTGGTCCTATGGTGCTTCCTGTGGAAGTGATCGCCGCCGTTGAACTTCCTCTATCTCTCTCCTGGGAATGAGCGAGGCTGTTTGATCCGCTCGAGACGCTTAGCCTCGTTGGCCTATTATTCCGCCGCATAGGCTCGAGTGATAGATTTTATCTTCCGAAAGGTCTACGGATTCATGTATATCGGGTACCTGAAGAAGTCCCTGTACGTCAATGTGGAGATCAAACTGCCCAATTTCATCTCCTTCGTGAGCCTGGGGCCTGGCCTCCGTCACGAAGCAATCCAGAAACTTTCATGGATTCTCTGCCTACTTCTACTTAATGTGGGAGAGATGCCAAGGCTACTTCTCTTCTTAGCAATTGGAGGCGTACGGGGCCAAGAAGAGGTCAGTCAGCTCCCCAAAGCTCCTGATCAAGTCTGAACGGAGGTGGTGGAACTATATGCAAGCATCCCCTTTCAAGGAGAGCAAGAAGCAGCGACACATTGCTGCGTCCTCTAACCATTGTAGACTCAGATGGGTGCGAAAATAATCGAGATGATCCACTGGATCAGCGCTCCCATCGTAAGAGTCAATGGGAGGCATCTTGAATTTGGCTGGTATCAGACGGTTCAAGATCTCCGCTATGAAAGGAGATCGGTCCAAATCGATAGCGTACTCATCATCCTTGAACATGAGGTTTCAGAATTTTTCCAACCTGGGATTTACCCGAGCAGCATTGGCTGATCTCTTGGAATTGAGATAGGTCCTCAACTCCGTTCCTTCCCTGGTATGGTCAGTAGCTGGTCGGCTACTGCCACCAGTAGATCTAATGACCCAGGAGGCTCCCTCCTGAGCCTGGGTCTTGGTCTTTACCCGAGATTATCGGGGGTTCATTCGTTCCAGACTTTCCTCCAAAGTCATACTTCCTGGGCACCCTTCAAGCCTAGGTCAACTTGGAGCCCCCTGCGGAGAGTGCTCCTGGCGGGAGTAGAGCATCTAGAGTATCTTGTTGGTGTTCTATATATACTCCACCAGATGCTGAAAGAAGGGTGCAGGCACCCCGTTGACCATCCCGTTGCCATGGCACCAGCGGCGTGGCCTTAGTCGAAAGAGGTCACGGCTCTAGCGGGTTCGCTAGCTTGTACTCTCGTATTCACCATTCTGGTTATCTTGGAAGGTGAGAATGAGAGAGTTTTCTGGAAAAATATGGTATGCTTTTTGTAAACGTTTTCCACAGACGACGCTAATAATGCATCATTGGATCCAAACTTAGAACAGATTCGGGTCGACTTGATCATTGAATCCGGCTCCGTTCACCGAGTCTGGACCCTACACACCATTATAGCAAATAAGAGGTCAGGTGTTGGTGGGATGTTATTCCGTCAAAAATATTCTGACGCTCAAGTCAGTAATCAGCCTTCAACTTTTAAGAAGAAAAATTGAAATGAGAGCAGAGAGGGAAGACAATGAGTGTTTGAGATGAGTGTTTGGTTTCAGACGTGAGATGCGTTCTAGTGGCTTGTGAGGAGCACAGTCACTCAACCCTGTATTCGCAAGGAACGTAGAGAGAAAGAGGGCGAGTCTGAGTTTTCTAAGCATGAGAGGTTAAAGAATTGTCTGAACACTATGAAAGTTTTAAAAGAGAAAAGTGCCTCTGAAGTCTGAGTAACGATCATATGATTACAACAGTGAGCATTTGTAGACTTAGAAGTGAGTATGCCCTGGAGTGGAGACTCCATGGGCTTTTATAGATGAAGTGTTGGGTGATCTTCCTTGAGCAGGAAGGCATGATCCCTGCACTCTGTTGGGCGACCTTCCTTGGCAGGAAGGCTTGATTTCAGCAATCTGTTGGGATTGCTTTCTTTCTTGGTAAGCAACAGCTCTCAGGATTACTCGTCTTCCTTCTACATCATGCTACCATTAGAGTTTACAGTGGGCAGGAAGAGAGAATCTGGCGTTTTTCTCATGGGATGTGCACTAAATCTACTAGTACCCGTTACAGTGCAGATTATCTTCTAGAAATGTGTAAAATCAGGAAAAAGGACCATTACTGATCGTGTACGAAGGTGTGGGCCCAACTAGGCCTGACCCACGTGAGGCTTGCTTTCTTGGACCTGCCTAATGTAGCACTTTCGGTTAACAAAAATGTTGACCGTCTCATGGAGAGCTTGTTAGCCATCCAGTTTTGCTTCTCATCCGATCAATAGCTGACGTCTACCGTCCAGGCACGCATATGGGCCTTCGTGGATTTGGATCATTTCTCTTATTAGGCCAGCCCACTATGGACGTACGCATTAGGAATTAAATAAAATTAATAAATTTAGATTTCTTAATATATTTAGATAGATTTGATGACTATACCTATCATCTATAAGTGTTAAAACTAGTGACGCTTGTCCTCATTTGTAGAAAAAATATATATAGACAACTCACCTATAAGTTTAAATTATAATAATTCATCATAAAATCAACCTTTTAATCTTTGGCCTCAAATTTGAGTATGTTTTAGATTTTTGTTATATTTTATTTACATTTGATTTAGATATTTGAAACTTTAATTTGAGATTTATAAGTTTTGACCGGTGGTTGGATTTGGATATTAGATTTGGTTAGTTTTGTACATTTGAGTCTTTTAACATTTTCCTTTGGATTTTAGACATTGCATACGAGATCATATTTAGAAATTTGTCATATTCAATGTTTGGATTTCGATTCTCATGGATTTTATATCTATTTATCGATTTGCCCCTTCACTCTAATTATGAACACATTTATTTTGA